>JAOYMU010000192.1:91025946-91036160 GCA_025802295.1 Psammodynastes pulverulentus | reverse complement strand
GCAGTACCGCTGCGTTCCGGCAGAAAAAAAGCCCTGCTTTTCACCAATATGTCTTCAAAAGGAAGCTACCTCTCAGCATGTGCAGTGAAGCCTCGTTTTAAAAAAAAATTTTAAAGGCCTTTGGGGGGAAAATGCCTAATAGCTTAAATGGGTCAATCTTCTTTCTCTTAAAAAATAGGAAACTCAAACCAGTGAGAAAAATTAGAACTAAGCACTCTTAAGTGAATGATTGCAGAATTTTCCTCCAGAGCTGGAGGAAAGATAATTATGTGGGGGGAATGGGAATGGATTAAAATCCTGGAAAAGGAGTGCAGACAGTTGATAGTTGGGTGGAACTGTGGTTAGGCACATTGCCCACCACATTTTCTGAAAGATCTCATCTTTTCAACTGATAAACTATGTGCAATCACTACATTTCAAATGTGGTTAATTTTACAGCATCAGTGAAGTTTCTTTATGCAGACTTGATCTTATTTTGCCCTCTAGTGACCAGGAGAGGCATAACATTTTAAAGGTAATGTAACATCAATGTACAGGTAGTCTTTGACTTACAATTCATTTAGTGACCGTTCAAAGTTACAATGTCACTGAAAAAGTGACTTATGACCGATTTTCACACTTACAACTGTTATAACATCCCCATGATCATGTGATCACAATTCAGATGCTTGGCAACTGACTCTTATTTATGACGGTTGCAGTGTCCCAGGGTCATGGGATTCCCTTTTGCAACGTTCTGACAAGCAAAGTCAATGGGGAAGCCAGATTCACTTAACAACTGTGTAACTCAATTTAGAACTGCAGTAATTCGCTTGACAATTGTGGCAAGAAAGGTCATAAAATGGGGTAAAATTCACTTAGCAACTGTCTCATTTAGCAACATAATTGTTAGGCTCAATTGTGGTTGTAAGTCAAGGATTACTTGTAGTCACCTACAGGATTCCTCCCATTTAGAAATAGGATATAGCATTGGTTGTCAACTCCCTGATCAAGAAAATGAACTGCCAGAATCTGACCATGGAACATTCTTGATGCCAACCATTTCATGCCTATACAATTGAAGTAGTCCTTGACTTACAACATTCTTTTAAGGATGGGTTGAACTTATAAAAGCATTGAAAACAGTGATTTCACACTTATGACTGCAACTTTCTGACAAGCAAAGTCCACAGGGGAGCCAGATTCACTTAACAACCACGTTACTAACTAATAATTACAGTGATTCACTTAACAAATGTGGCAAGAAATATTGTAAAATGGGGTAGAACTCACTTAACAATTGTCTCGTTTAGCCACAGAAATTGTGGGCACACTTGTGGTCATAAGTTGAGGACTACCTGTACAGGTAAATCTTGTAAATGAATGACTTAAGAGCTCACCTAGTAACAGTGTTATGTAGAAAGATTACAAATGAAAAGAAGCACAAAAGTTGCCTACGTTTAGGAGTGGAGTGAAGGGCTTTGAAACCCTGCTAGTCTCTGGTTCCCATAAGTCACTGCCAGTATAACCAACGGCTATATAGCATAGAAAATAAAATCCAGCACCACCTGGATGGATACAGGTTCTTCAGTCCAGAATTAAGGCACATATTGCCCCAATGAATAAGCAATAATGCTTATGAATTATTGCTATGATGGTAGGTTTCTCCACTTCAACTTCATGAACCATTTGAAGGAATGCTTCTACTAGTAAGGCTTACAGATGAATCTCTTTCACATTTTTTTAGCTAGAATATATACCATACCATAGTAGACATGTTTTCTTAACAATAGTTCGACTGGATTTGCATATAGTGCCACACCGTACAGAATTTGTTGGGCTGTTGTTTAACACAGTGAATTCATATAGCCCATTGTGATTATTCAGCAAATCATGGTGTAATGGCAGTTTGTTGGACTATTGTTTAACACAATGAATTCATGTATCCAGTTGCAATTATTCAACAAATCATGGTGTAATAAACCATATCAGTTCATGGGCTCACAACTGCAGGTCAGCTCTGGAAACATATTCTAAAAGTAGGTAGGTCATAACCAAAAATGGGATTAATTTTGGAGGAGGCTTTAAGATGTTTAGACGGTGAAAATTAATCCTCTATAATGTTTAAAATTTAAAAGGAAAAAAAAACCAATTTGATTCTAACAACTTTGGTAGCCCCAAGGTAGACCTGCTGATACAATGGTTAAAATATTGCAGGCTAACTCTGCCCAGAGCCTGGAGTTTGATCCTAATGGGCCTCAAGGCTAATTCAGCTTTCCATCCTTCTGAGGTTGCCCCCAATATGCTGGCATTGTAAGCCACTCAGAGACTGCTGTGAAGCACTATGCGATGCTATATTAATCTAAATGCTATTGCTTTTGTTGCTCGGGCACCTCTAGACTTTTGCACCTTTCGTTATTGCAATGTAGAATCCAGCCATGAGTTTTGCTATGTAGATTAATTGAGATACATTTTAACTTTCTGCATCTCCCATTTCATGGATATGAAGTACTTAGAAAAATCCTTTGTTCTTCTTCACAAAGTATCTCAGATTATTTATGTTCAAAATTCTAAACAACAACAAAAAGTGAAGTCTCTCTAAGGAACTGCAACCTTATAACTGAGACCACAGAATTTTACTGAGAAGAAATGTCAGAGAACCAGAGGACAGCAGCCTTACAGAATGACAACCCAAATCTACACATGAGCCCTCAGAAGTAATTGATGTTGTTTTTAAGGAAATTGGCTGAGGCAGTGTTTCTCAACCTCAACAATTTTAGGATATGTGGATTTCAACTTCCAGCATTCCCCAGCCAACATGCTGACTGGCTTATTCTGGGAGTTGAAGTCCACACATCTTAATGTTGTTTAGATTGAGAAAACCTGGTCTAATGAAATAATTGACTGAAATATGGGTTGAAGAAAGCACATTTTCAGGAAACAGTTATTTCAAGCTAAAACCAAATAGATTGCTGCAGGAAAAGGGTTTTCAGTTTTCTGAAACAGGAAACAAATGATATACTGTAAAGAAAGAAGGCACATCTCTTATCTGGAGTTTCTCAATTTTAGCAGCTTCCAGATGAGTGGGATTTCAGTTTCCAATTCTTAACCATGGCCAGTTCTGAGAGTTGAAGTCCACATATCCGGAAATTAGGAAGATATAGGAAACAAGGAATCTTTTCTTCCAGGGATAACTCTAAAGCTATAAGAAACAAGTGCTGCTATTCTGTCCTTTCCTTCCTTAATCAGTCCTTTGCAGTTGAAAAACAATGGGAAAATATACTGTATATCTATTATAACTAGCATGTGATATGAATTGATGTGCCTCAGTGGTGGGATTCAAAATTTTTTACTACCGGTTCTATGGGCATGGCTTGGTGGGCATGGCAGGGGAAGGATACTGCAAAATCTCCATTCCCTCCTACTCTTGGGGGAAAGTTACTGCAAAATCCCATTCCCACCCCACTAACCTACTTTCCAGCTCTGTTCTCCTGTGCTGGGCAACAAAAGAAGACCCAGCTGTGACTTGGGAAGCAGAGAATAGATAGGGGCGAGGCCAGTCAGAGGTGGTATTTGCCGGTTCTCCAAACTACTCAAATTTTCCGCTACAGGTTCTCCAGAACTGGTGCTGAATACCACCTCCCTCACAAAAATATATTGTATGAAGAGGCATAGCAATCACACATAAAAAGCTTTGTTCAGAATCACTGGCATTTGAACAAAACACATTTTCTCCCAGTGTAATCTTTTTTGTTCAACGGTTTTGTTTTAATTGGGTAATCTGGCTTTTATTTTGTTTTATTTTGCCTGGTTGATTTGGGAATATGTGTGTCAGTGCATATTTCTCTGTGGTTTTGTTTATGAAGGATTTGATTGGCTGCTTCTGGACATAAAAGGTCTTTCTGAGCGTTTAGAGACTGGCTCTTGTTGATAAATATTCACAGAGTTAGACAGTGACATTGGCACCTGGGACTTGACACAGATTGTGAGCAAAGAGGGAAAGAAGACTTTATATATGCTGTTGAATGAATAATGGATGACATGAGGTTAACTTAAAGATGAAAATAAAGAAAAAGAAAAAGCAGTGAATTGAAATTATGTTCCACAGCAAACAAGACATTTGTTGTAAAAACACAGAAATCTTAATGTGTGTCTGCTTGAAGAAATCAAAAGCAAAACATGACTGTCTGGATTTCTGCATAATTAACTTAGAGAGATGGCCTAGTAATATAAAAATAAACTACGATTCTGGGCCAAAATGTGTCTTTATTCAAAGACTCCCTTCAGCTGCGGACAGCGCAGCTACCAAAATTTATGCTAAATAAAGGATAAGGGTCAGGGCCATTTGAATGATCTGCCCCTCATACCTGGTTATACAGAAAGACACTATTACAAAATCCTCTAATATCCTGAATTTCCAGAATAAAAATAGCTTTGTAAAGTTGCCCAGAAATCTTTCAATATTTAGAAAAGGCAAGAAAGCAGCGCAATATTCTTGGAAAAATAAAAATGACCAGTCTTAAGCAGTTTATTAATAAGTGTTCTGAGGTTCTGACTGAGAAAACTGAAAAGCTCAGCCTTCCTGATCCTATTAAACTCATGGTGATGTGCTTTTGAGCAAATAGTCTTAAACTCAAATCATAATGTTCCTGAAACAGGATCGATTTCCTTTTTCTTCATCTATAACTGCTGGGTAAAAACTACAATAAATGGTGGATGTAGCTGAAGTCATTAACTGTAATATAAAGCCTACAGTGCACCGAACATTGCTTTTACTACAAACAAAAAAATTATCCCCTCCCTATCCCTAACAAGGAAAAGGCAGCCTTGCCTATGTACTTAATGGAACCATACTGAATTGGCAGCATTGTCCTTTCCATTGCAACTTCTTGTGTTCTATAAAATTCCACCTCCCTGTGATTGCTGGTGTTATAATTCCTTTGTTTAAAATGTTTATAACAGCAGTTACCAACAAACCGCCTTTATGCGAATCGTTCTATTGTCAACATAAGCTTTTCAGAAGCATGCAAGCCACAGGTCAGCAATGCAGCATTCATGGGAACCAAAGGATAAATACTCAAATTAAATAAAACGTTATTTATTTATTTTTCCTAAAATAGGTGGGATGGTTTTATGTGATATCAGAATCTTACAAAACATGGTAATCTTGAAAGACCTGAGCACTTTTATGAATCAGTTACTAATTTTCTATTATTAGTGCCACTCATACCAGAGACAATCTAGTTGTATCACAGGTTGGGAATCACTGAGACAGAGCAATTTGTACTCTAGTTGTGCCCTTTTCTGTACCAGGAAAGGCCTTGCTCATGATCACTTATGCCATAGTTATCTCACAGCTGGATTATATCAATGAATTTTACATGGGCTGTTCTTGGAAGTTATATGTGGTTCAGAATGCAGTGGTGTGCACAGTACTAAATGCCCATAGGTTCACCCATGTTACACCTTTTCTTCCAGGTGCAATTCAAGATGCTGGTTATCACCTTGAAAACCCTACTTGTGCCACAAGACATGGTTATTTGTGGGACAACTTTTTTCCCTACGAATATTGCCTGCCCCACTAGATCAGCTAGCATGGGCATGCTTCAGGTTGCCTCCTTGAAATCTTGTGGTCTAGTGGGACTTCAGAAGCATGCCTCTACCATGATTGCCCTACTCTGTGGAACACCTTCCCACCAGAGTTTCAGCAGGTCCCCTCCCTTCTAGCCTTTCAGGAAGCCATTCAGACTTCACTTTTTACTAAAGTGCTGGGATAGTGTAAGTATGGAAGGAAGAGCCAGCTGGACATTGCCCTTAAACAGGACAATTGCAGTGCAGGGTTAATTTTTGTGATTGTTTTATTTATTGGCTTTATGATTGTTGTAAGCAGCCCAAAGTTGCTTAAGATTGGTGGTCATATATATCTTTTAAATAAATAAACTTACATGGGGCTTTAGTGATGTCCCATTATAGAAACTGATGATTGGTATATCCTTTTAACAGCACCATTAGCTACTTCTCGTGATAGTTTTAAATTATAGTGGGAGTGTCATATTTGTTCCCTCATTTTTGTAATCCCTAATAATATTAACAATGTGTTACATTCCAGTGTGCTTTGTGTCAGGGGTGGGATTCAAAAATTTTTACTACCAGTTCTGTGGGCATTGCGTGGTGAGTGTGATGTGGCTAGGTGGGTGTGGCTTGGTGGGCATGGCATGGAAAGGATACTACAAAATCTCCATTCCCACCCCACTCCTGGGGGAAGGTAACTGCTGGTACTCCGAACTACTCAAAATTTCCGCTACCGGTTCTCCAAAACTGGTCAGAACTGTTGAATATCACCTCTGCTTTATGTCATCTTTAATATACTTATGTATACAATTATATATACAATTTGTTGGGGCAGTGACCCAGATAAAAATGGAATAACAATGCCACTCTCTCAAAAAAATGGTATTGAGAAGGTTCTTATATGCTTAATTGGAAGCATCTCCTTTTGAAAGAGATAATTGTTTTGTCTCTTTTGTTTCTAATGAATTCCTGAATTGTCCCTTTGTTACCCTTTAACGTATCATAGAAGAATTGTAGAAGGATCTTGTCCAGATAACAAATCTATTATTACAGATTATTACAGAAAACTGTTGTGGATTTCTCCTTTTATTTGTCGAATTATTTTATACATTGCTAATCTGAATAGGTTAAATTGGGATTGGGAGAAACTGAATAGACCTATGCTAGTATTTTATTTATTTCATATTGCTTATAAATATTACTAATTCTAGAAAAGATTATAGTGCAAATTCAATCTCATTTTGTTACTACAACAATACTTGTTCTTTGTTGAATAATAATATAACTATAGAATCCTCTCATCCAAGGATCTTAAACAGACAAAACTTTAAGACATTAAATTATCCCTGTGCGTCATTCCATCTTCCGAAACAGCTACATATCAAACACAATGACTGAATACTGTAGTAATTTAACATGATAAATGTTGTTTCTAGCTAAACATAGCCTGGCATATACTTTGAAACGTGACTGAAGCCAGGGTGTGTGAATACCTATTTTCTGCATAGTTTACCTATGGGGCTGTTCTGAGGTTAAAATGCTATGCCATGCTTGTGGGAAAATGAGATAGTTATGAATAATAACCTGCAGATCCTTTAGAGTTTAAATAAATGGAAAGGAAGTAGATAATAGCTGCTATCAAAATATAATAACCCTTTGTCCTCTAGTCCTGTCACTAAATTTTATGCCTGGAAATTGGTGTGTGTGTGTGTGTGTGTGTGTGTGTGTGTGTGTGTGTGTAATATAGCAATAGAAAGAACCCTGAAATGCAACGTGATGTTATTGAACAGGGAGGCAGAGTGCGTGCACACACAAAAGCAGGGAAATAATCAAGCACACCCGGGGGGGGGGATCCTCAACCTATGTTTTCTTATGCCCCTTTCACCTCATTTCTCCCAGAAGGCTCATTCAAACAGATAAGCTCTGTACCACATATGGAAGCCCGACTGATTCAGGCTATTTGAGACCAAGAGAGAAAATTAAATTAAGTATTCAGGGCTGCTGCACATATTCTTGCTTTAATTGAACTCTATTCCATGGAAACTAATTATGGACCCCCCAAAACTTTTGAGGAATGTCAAACCTTTAGGTTGGATTATTGCTGAATCTTACCAAGAATTTATCGTAAAGAAAAAGCCTGTGAATAGCAACTTTCACCTGGTGCTCTCCAGATCTGTCGGCCTGCAAGCCAGACCCTTTCTATGCAGCATGATGAGAACTGTAGTCCAGAGATGGTATTCAGCAGCTTCTGACCAGTTCTGGAGAACTGGTAGTGGAAATTTTGAATAGTTCGGAGAACCAGCAAATACCACATCTGACTGGCCCTGTCCCTATCCATTCTCTGATCAGCTGGGTCTTCTTTTGCTGCCCTGCATAGGAGAACAGAGTTGGAAAGCAGGTTAATGGGGTAGGGAGGGAATGGGGATTTTGCAGTATCCTTCCCCTGCCACGCCCACCAAGCCATGCCCACAGCACCAGTAATAAAAAAAGTTTGAATCCCACCACTGCTGTAGTCCAACACAACTAAAGGACATGAGTTAGGAGAAGGCTGCTCTAGCACTATTTAGCAGCTGTTCTAAATCATTCCTAGTCTATGTCATGGAGCTTTGGAAGCCATATTAGCCTTTCCTCACTGTCACATTTTTTAGTGTGGGAAAATGGGAGGGGGGATTGAATGGTGAGGTTGTGGTTAGCCATAACAGAAATTCTTCTTTGGGTTCAAGGTTGCATTACTTAGGCATCTTGATGGTGAGAGGAGGAATGGGCACAGTTGGGGATTGGTACATGTGACTGGTGATGGGTGCAGAGGGGTGGATTTGTAGTTTCTAACTGTTGAAGGAAAACCCAGAATTTTCAGATTCGGGTTTTCCACAGACGTGCCAGTATACCTTTTTCAATAAACGGGAATTTTGAGATGAAGCTGGTCTCAGAGTTTTCTGTTAGAGTATGGTCTTTCTGGAACCCTAACATTCTGAGGTCAAGAATCATCCTTTTAGAACTGGAAGACCACACAATGCTGTGCTGAGCTCTTAGTCCATGTAAGCTCTGATTGACTAGTTAGTTTATAAAAGTTTGTACCTCACTTTTGTTGTCCCAGAACAAGAAGTGAATCAAAGTAGGTTACAATTAAAAAAAGAAATTGTTAAAAAATTATAAGTATCCATTGCTAAAAGACACATAACCAAAAGGAGCAGTATACACACATACATGGATGAGTAAATGACAAATTAAGTTGATTTTGATATAAGTACCTCATTTTTAAAGATCTAGGAAACAAGGACTTGCCTACCTAGTCAGCCCAGAATTTACAAAAGTGCTCTCAACAGCATCTAAAAACTCAATCTATCTGTGTTATACATTTAAATTGGTTTCATTATCCTTGATTGACCATTATGGCTTAACACAAAGAATCCTGGGAACCCTCATTTAGTAGGATGCCGAGCCTTTCTGCTAGAGTTCACTCTTCTGGGATAGACAATCAGATGCTTTTTCTAATATTTCAGACTACAACATGCTCTCTTGGGACAGACAGACTGAAATTACTAGATCACCTTTTCTTTTTGGACTATCTGCTGCCCAATATTTCCTGTGAAAATGGAATTTATCAATAATTTAGTTTAAGTCTAGGATGCTCTATAAACCATCAGCTGCTACACAATGTTGCCTTTCTCCTCCACTGCAGTCCTTTCATAATGTAAATATATAGCAACCTTTTCCAATATGGCAACTTATTTCATTTGTGGCATTCTTAATTAGGAGTTAAAAATTTAGCACTTCGGAAGAATTTTGATCTGGATAATGTTGATTCATGCTGTTAGGAAAAATGGCAGCCTACACAACTGATTGTGATTATTATCAAAGTTATTATCATAGAAAACTTTTTGTTGGCAGCCTTTTGTTGATTAAGGAGGGGGAGAGAAAATACAGGAAGTTCTCAAATTATGACCACAATTGAGTCCAAAATTTATGTTGCTAAATGAAACATTTGTTAAGTGAGTTTTTCTCTAATGGTCATATGAAAAACAGTCATAACTCACTTTTTTCAGTGCTGTTGTATCTTTGAGTGATCACTAAATTAACTGTTGTAAGTCAAGGACTGCTTGTCTACTCTATCTGAAAGAGATGGCAGTGAGTCCTTCCTTGTTTCTGTTTCATATTGGGTTATTTGGTTTCATATCTTCCTACAGACTATTCCAGTATTTTTCAAGGATCAAAATGAAGGTGATAATCCAGTGATTACTTATGTATCTAATGTTTATCATTATAGGATACTGAACAGAAGGTAACTTACATAGTACTAATGGTTCTTTGCTCTTAAGACAATACAAACCATAATATTATTGCTCATGCACACAGATCTGCAGCCAAGTTCATCCTGGGAAATTAAGACAGAACTTTGTTGAATTTGAAGCAGAACTTTGAATTTGAAATTTGAATTCAGATTATCAAACCTTTACTTTTGAGCTGATTCTCATTAACACAGTTCTGAAGTTGAATTAAGCTTCTGTTTGGCAACATTACCTTCTACACATTTTTTAATACACCCCACCCATTCACTGACTCATACATACACACTCAGTTTGTAAGCCAAGAAGCCATCTGAATTTTGCTGAAATAATGTTGTGTAGAACATGGGAGGGGGGAGAATAAGGGGGGGAAGGAGT
>JAOYMU010000192.1:90908345-90931401 GCA_025802295.1 Psammodynastes pulverulentus | reverse complement strand
AGCTGCTCATGCTGAATCAGACCAATAATGTGCTGATGCTGGTAGGCAGAGGCAGAATTTTTTTTTCTTGTTTTCCTCCCCAAAAACTAAGGTGCTCTTATAGTCCGGTGCGTCTTATAGTTCGAAAAATACAGTAAGTAAATACATAAAATGAGTTTTAATGGATTCTTTCTTGGAACTGAAAAGAAAAGTATTCTTTGTTTTTAATTTTTTGTATATTAAACTATGAATTAATTTTCTTGTGGTTAAGTGAGCACCTCTTTCCCCTTAAAGAAGTAAAACTTAAAATATTTCTTCAGTAAATGGATGTATATTTGAATGATAATGTTCCCAGAAAGCTTTTGCTTGAAATGGCCATAATGTTATTGAGGTCAAAATGGATCTTCTAAAATATATGTGATAAAGTTTGAAAAATGAAATATAGTTTTTCTAAGAGAGGAATAACTGTCATCCTTAGGGATATCATACATTCATATATTTTAAGTGTCTTACATTAAAATAATTTTGAGAGAATTCAGCTACCAGCATTATCATTTTGTTTGTTTCTTACTTGGTTTCTTTTCTTTGGTAGAGTTTTATTAGCTTCCTTAGTCTTATGTTCTTCATCCATGTTGTTCCTAGGGTTACTTATTACTTAGTTGACTTGGAAATTTGCAAAGGCTTGATATGCATAAATATATTATGAAGACTGATCTATCCAGTACAGCAGATCCAACCGATTTTAGGAAGTAGTACTATGTGTGCCTTCACACAGTCTGGGTGTACACAGCAGAGGTGGTATTCAGCAGGTTCTGATCAGTTCTGGAGAACTGGTAGCGGAAATTTTGAGTAGTTCGGAGAAGTCTTCCCCCTGGAGTGGGGTGGGAATGGAGACTTTACAGTATCCTTCCTCTGGAATGGGGTGGGAATGGAGATTTTACAGTATTCTTCCCCTGCCACGCTAACCAAGCCACACCATAGCCACACACACAGAACCGGTAGTAAAAAATTTTGAATCCCACTACTGGTACACAGACTAGCACAGATCAGTATCCATTCATTAGAATAAATTTCCTTGCCATGTAAAAAAGAAATCAAAAATGCAAAAAATAAAGATCTCCAGTAATATTTACTTGTAGCATGCTAATTCACTTGGTTAAATAATGAGCTTGTATCTCTGTGTAAGAAAACCGTACATTTATGGTTTATAACAAATACATTCATTTGTGTGTTGCCTTTTTAATACCCATGTAGCTAGTAAAAGAGAAATATATGAGAATCTCTCTCTTTGAGGAGGATGGGTGGTCCAGAAATCAATCAATTAATTAATTAAATACACACATTTTTCCTTTTTAAAATAATATTGTGTTAAATATCTATGATTGGTCCTGTTTTAAAACATGGGTCATATCTCCATTTAAGTGGGAAAAGGAAACACTTATGTTATATTAAAACAGAGTACTATAATCTGGATCCTCTATAAGAGTAAAGTTTGCACCTTTGCTGTTATGCCATCAAGTAATTAAATAATCATTTGAAGTGCCTGAAATCTTATATCAATTTTTTCAAGACTTTAGCCCTTAACAATTTTCTTAACAACTTTTTTATTTAGCACGGAAAAGAATTTTGCATGCCTATAAGCTAATTTTGATACTGCTGCCATATTCTTACCCTTTTTAGTTTAACAATCAAATACTCATCTTTTTATATTTTATTAATTATTTTATTATGTGAAACCTATGAACTAAAGAAAAATATATATACATATGGTACATATTGAACTATGCAGATGGTTGCTGTTGTTGGTAGTAATGAACATAGCACCTCCCTGCAAGCATTTAAACCAATCAGCAGTTCCTTAAATAAAATCCAGCTTTTCCTGAGATTGTGCCATAGCTGTGGAAGGCAAATTGTGAATTAAACAGTTTGCGCACTTAGGGATCTCACCTGGTTACACATTTCTAATTAAAAACCTTTCTTTGTCTTGCAAGTACAAAATGTAAAATCTCTGCCATCTCCATCCATATCTATCACATTCCCTTAGCTGTACTAGCATAAGCCTGTTAACAGACAAGGTACTCCATAATCTTGTCCTATATCTCTCATTAAGGAGTGCCACATTATCACTAATTGACTTCAGTCTACAACTCAGCTTCCAAACAGTATTGCTGTTCATGTATTCATTCAGCCGTTCTTTAGAACTGTCTTGGGGATATGTGTATGTTCTTTTTTCAGCCTATGTCAAACAATTGCCAGGTGACTAAATTCTTGAGCATTGTATCCCACAAAAAATGTTAAGCATTGCAGATCAGATACCTGGTATGTTTTTATGCTTTCTACTGAGAATTAATGATGATGTTAAATCATTATTTGTCCACACATGTGCACATGCACATGAACCATCATAACACAGAACAACTCCATATCAGTGGAATGATACTGAAAATAAATTAAATATTTGGTTTGGGCTTTGGATGTCTGACTTCTGCAAATTAAAATGTTTCTTACAAATACTTTCCACAGAAGTATTCCTTTCTTAAACAAAACATGTGAAGATCTTCTTACGAGAGTCCCAAGATTCTATGTCCTTTAACAGGTGATTTAACAAAGGAATGGAAAATCCCACATACTTTATTGAAATGCATGCTGCAAAAATAGATCTATAAATCTTATTATATATATATATATATTTCTTGATTAGTTGCTATTTTGTTATACATTTTCCTCTCATTACTTTCAGTTTTGCCCTTTTAAGTGTCAGGCACTCAGGAAACAATTGTAGACCTGTAACATTTAAGTCACCAGAAAGATTATAATAATAATAATAATGAACAGTACAGAAACTTTTTGAACATTTTCTACATAAGGTGATTTTTTTTAACTTTTTAAATGTAACCAGTACCCAGGTTTAATAAAAAATTAAAAGCCAAAACAAGAAAATAGTATTTGTTGTTTTGGTGACAGCCTTGACAGTATTAGTAACTTGATAAATAATGAAGCATTGGGATTCCTAAGGAAATTCTGCCTGACAACATTGTTATTTTTCCTCTAAGTTATACAGAGTTGGCAGATACCAGGAGGGTGTCAGTAACTGATACAGGTGATGACACTTGTTAAAAATTATGTCTGAATTAATAGACCCTGGATTCATTGAGTTCCTTGGAATTGGTGCTGCAAATTGCTATATTTCTGACAACCTTCATTTCCTACTAGGCAAATTGAGATCCAGTATCCATAGCCCTGGGAAGTTGTTAAAGCAATTAAAGGCTTCTGTCCCTCAGCACATTGCTTGGTTACCATGGTATCCCCTGCCTCCAAGCCTTTACTGATGATGTCAGTATGCATAACAGGGGTTATTCACAGCATCTACGTGAAGATGATTCACCCTTCCTGAAAAATCATAAGCCCATGCAAATCCTCCTCTACTTAGCATTATGTAAGACAACTAGGTGCACAAGGTAAGTCCTTACTGCATATAATACATATGATAACCTAAAACTAACAGTGCTGTGATCAAAACTGTTCTTCTTTCAAAAGTGTTATGTAAAGAAACTTCATTTTAAAAAGCATTAATATTGATATTAAATATCTTCGGTCAGACTTTAGATGGTATACTGTAAAGTCACTCTATAGATAGTATGAATCATGATTGTGGTGAAAATATGAGAAGACTTTTGTGTATAGTTTTAGACAGTGTAATTTTGAGAAAGAATTAGTAGAAGTCTTGAATTATATATGAAACTAATAGTATTTTCTGTAATGATATTTTAAAAAGTATGTTATTACAATATTTTTTTTACTAACGTTGCTACTTACCTATATGCACTGAAAAAGACAACTAGTTTAACATAGAAGCTAAGCATATAAGTTATATACCATAAAGTCAGTTGCTGGGTAAGATTTTTCACGTTACTCCTTCACTGCATGCAAGGATTGGTAGAACATGGCTTCTGGGTAGTATCTAGAACTTATCGGGTATAAATCCTTACCATGTTTAGTTAGAATGCTATATGATAAGGAATAATAGAAGTTACAATTGAGTAATAAGTGAAAGATCACACATGGTCCACCCCTTCTTTAAATAATGACTTACTTAAAACTCTTCAAAGCACTCTGAAAACTTTCAATACGTGATATATAATACTTCTGACCAATGACTAATGACCATTGATTAATTTTTTTTGTTCATTCGTTTTTAAGCAGTGGAGCCCACATTTGTCTGTGGTAAATAGGCTTTAGACAAAAACTATTATAGAATAATTTGTAATATAACTGTTTTTATATGTTAATATTGAACACAGTTAGTTGTATGAAAACTAGACATATTCTGTCTGATGGTTTAGTAACTTGTGCATATTTTCAAGGCAGAATTATATGTGTTACATTTTTCAGCATCGAGACAGCAGCATCCCAATTGCATTCTCTGATTCCGCTTAACAATGCAACTGGTACAGTAATTATGCGGAACATCAGCCACATTTTTTCACCTCCTTTCTCTTGTGCTTTAACTATTTAGTCTGATGGATAAAAGCTAATTTAAAAGAGTATATCAAAATCTAATATGGCCACAGAGAGCAAAGATCTGAAAATGAGAAACAGCACATATAGGAGAGGGAAGATGTTACCAAAGAACAATGCAAAGAGATATTCCAGAACTGTAGAGATCATGTTAAGAAAGGGAAAATTTGGGCTGAGCTTATAAAAGGTGGTAAGAATAACATCAAGGGCTTCTTTAGGTATGTTCAAAATAAACGGAAATGGGAAAAATAGTAGGCTCATTGAAGTTAGGGAAACACTAGCAAAACTATTTAAATTCCTCTTTTATTCAGTCTTCTTGAACAAGAATTTTGTTTTTCTCCAGGAAGTGGTAGTAAGCAGGAGGAAAAGGCAGAGATTACTACTGGTAGAAACACGATTGCTAAAATTACTTTGAATAAATTTAAATTTTCAGGGCCTGATAATGTGTATCCTAAGCATTGAAGGAACTAGATAATGGTCTGACTAAACCCTCATTGTAGAACAGATAAGTGCTAGATGAACAGTTGGTAACATCAGGTATTTGAAAAAAAATGATCATATGTCTCCACAGCCATCTTTTTTCGAGACTTAAAATTTTAAAGAATTTTAGGACATTCAAATACATCTACTAAAATATGTTTGATTTAATGAAGTTATTGTATGCATTTTGAGTTAATATTTTTTTTCGTGTCAGTATGGTTTCTATTGTGTGTTATGCCTAATAATGTTTAACAGCAACTAGTTTTGGGGCATAACAAAAAAATAAAGACATCCCTTCTGCTCTCTCAGCTTTTTCAGAAAGAAGGAAAAAAACAAGAACATAAAGCTTTCTGTGATTTGTTGCTGTCATAAGAAGTCATCCTAACTTGTTTAAAAATTGGATTACATAATAACCAAGTTAATGACATAAGAACACAATCCTTGGATTAGCTAGTCAAAAGTATAACTGATATACCTATGGAGACATTTTTGCTCAGATCCAATGGTTGACTCTTCTCTCTTTCTCTTGAATATTTGTATCTATCCCATTGTCACACCTGACAAATATATAATTATTGATACGTTCTGGAAAAAGTTTTGCCTTAAAAAATAAGACAAGTCCTTGTTAGGGTTAGGGTTAGGGTTAGGTTAGACATAGCAATTTTTTGTTACGTTTACATCCCACCTTTCATTTCAAGAGCTCAGGGCAGGACACAACACAACTTTTCCATTTTTGCAACAGCAACACTGTTAGGTGGACATACACAGAGAAAGAGAGAGAGAGAGATGGAGATGACATTATTAGGTTATTATCATGGTGTACATTTCATGTCTCAGATAATTCTTCATCAGGAGCATCATAATCTGCAGGGGGAAGCAGAGAGACAAATGATGAAAGCAGGATCATGCAATGCAATACAGGTTCTATCCCTTTTAGATACACATTATAACTTTTCATGTTTGAATCACAACAGTGTTTCCATTTTGACAAAAACAGCGGAGCCAGTGGATGTCTGGGATCTGAATGACTGATTATGTCACATCAAGTTTCTGCTACTCTTAGCATTCATATAGATTTACCCCATGATGGTCTGTCCCTGACCTGCTCTTTTAGGTTTCCTAATGGCACATTCATCAACAATGAGTCCATCCACTTTGCTTTTGCTTATGCTCTTCTCTCCCCCCCCCCTTTCTATCTTTTTACCTTTCCTAGAGATATACAGTAGGTCTATGCATAATGCATTCATAATAATTTGAGCTTGGTCATTTGTATAGCTGGTGGGTTGACTTGGAACTGAACAGAAGCAAAATGAAACTTTGTTTTTTCAATCTTGAGCAGGAGAGAGTTGGCATGAAGAGTCTTTTTTTTCTGGTTCCAACTTGCAATAAAGCGGTGCAGTGGCCTAGAGGTGGAGCTCTCACCTCATAATCAGAAGGCTGTGAGTTCAATCCTAGGTAGAGGCTAATATTTGGAATAGACTCTCCTGCTCAAGCAGGGGATTGGACTAGATGACCTCCAAGGTCCCTTCCAATTCTGTTATTCTATGAACTACCGAACTTGAGTTTCTTTCAGTAGTATACCAATTCACAAAGATTGTTCTTAGAAGCAAAAATAGAAAGAGTGCTATATATGTTCCCTTGATCTCCTGAATGTAAGATGGGATATAAATCTAGTAGCTAAGTAATAAAATATAATAGATACCTATCATTATACTTCACAATAACATTTAATGTATTTTTATCCTACTCTTCATAAAATAGCATCAAGAGAGCTATAGCTTGTTATATCATACAATTTAAACACCTGCTTTTAAATCACCTTTCCTTTATTATTGTATTTAAAGAATGGATATTTTTTATATTCCCTTGTAGTATGTTTGAAAAATTGTTTCCATATGCAAATGCATTGGACAAATAATATCCTTTCATTCTGTTTGCAAAACCATCTAGATTATACTAAAATTGGATTTGTGTTTTGTAATAACATAGGCTTGCCTTAGCAAATTATGTGAATCATACCATCATGTTAACCTATTGTAGGGTTATTTGTTTGGACATATCATGTTACATGAACACAGAAGTAGTATTTTGTTAACTTGAATTTGAGTTGCTGTCTATTCCCAACCCCATTCAGAGTATATTTCCTATTTTTTTGGCCTCTTGATTTGGCTCTTTCATGCCTTTCTTGAAACTGTTATTAAAACCAGTAAGCCCTGGGTTACAAGTAATCATGGCTTACAGTGATGAATGAAAATGCATGAGAATTCTTAGAACTATTTGTGGTGAGTACCATTGAGGAAAACAAAGCCTGGCTTTAAGATTGCACTTTTAAAACTGTTAAAAAAAAAACCAAAACAGAAAGTGCTAGGTAATTTGAGATGATTACTGAACCATGTAAATCCTAGAAATTTAGAAAGCAATGCCGAATTAATTCCGTTAGTTCTATTTATAATCTCCGAAAAATGTACTGCTATTCTAATGAAAATTGTTTTTGCTTCACAGTGAAGTTTCTTACCTAAAAAGGATAGCCTTCCCCTATTTTCTGTTTGTCCTTTTGTCATTGTATTGAGGGACACAATGGGGATCAAACTGTAGGCCTGTACGTGTTCGGATTGAACATATGGAGCAGGACATATTTTCTGTTTCTGTAGGTTCTCTGAAAAATCATGGTTGTATATTATGAAAATACCGTCTGGGTATAAAGGAATCTTGGGTTGAAGTTCATAGGTTGCTATGTAGATTAGAAATGGCTAAGAGGATTGAAGTCTATACTTTAATGGGTGCAGTCCTGTTTCATCTGGTGATAGAAAATATCTCTATAGACTTACATATATCTAACATTAACATTTCACTTTAGAGCTGTTTAGCATTTGAAAGGGACAGTTTGCAAAGTATGTGACAGTAGAGCATTCTTCTTAAGGTGTTAGAGAAGCACTATTGAAAGCTGTTTCAAAAATTGTCTTATTTGCATAAAGGATTGTCTTAAATTTAGGGTTATATTTCTTTGAAACAAATGAATACAAGTAACATTTCTCTCTTTTTGTCCTCATGTATGTGTTTCATGCTGCCTGTGTTCCTTATATGTATTCCCAAGTTTCTTTTGAATACATAATTGTAAAGCATAGATGGCAGACATTTTATATTTAAAATTTCTGATACCTCAATAGTTTTTTTTTAAATCATGTTATATGGTATTAGAAAATTCAGAATTGGGGTTAGCTTGCTAGATTAAATAGTTCAGCTTTATCTTCACTTTAAGGTGTTTCAAGCTTTGAAGTGACACGCATAAATGAGCTAGGGTTGTTTTTTATTCTAGAGCTTGTTAGTGCAAACATAGATTAAAACTTCTACTGGCTCATTAAAAAAAATTCTTCACAGCATCTGTCTTATTTCCTATAGATTTATTACTTAGAAGTAGAGGCTTAGTCTTTGAAATCAATTGAAATGCTTTGCTTACTCACCCTGCTGATTTTTAACTCTTGTGGAAACAGACCTTTATAAGATTATCCTAGAAAGAAGGAATTAATTTTTATCTTCAAAAACTTTAAACATTGAATGTATATGCAGAATTGTATTCATTTAAAAGGGATGTTGTGCCCAAATATTTTGCACTTTACTTATTCAAATGTAGATGTTGCTTTTTCGTATCTGAGTGCAGTTCACAATACACACACACACACACACACACCTCTTTTTAAATATTACATTTCAACAATTCTGGTTGTTACAGTGCTGCTGAAGTGTTGTATTTCAGGTGTTTGGAATGAGGTATGAAAACTTTGAAAATGGGTCAGATTAATACAGGTAGTCCTCAATTTACAACCACAATTGTGCCCAAAATTTGTGTTGCTAACAGAAACATTTGTTACGTAACCATTTTTCTTACCACTGGTGTTAAGTGAACCATTGCAATTGTTAAATTAGTAACACGGTTGTTGAATTTGGTTGCAAAAGGGGATCACATGACCCTGGGACATTACAACAGTCATAAATATGAAGCAGTTGTCAAGCAGTTGTCAATTTTGATCATATGATCATGGGGATGCTGCAATGGTTGTAAGTGTGAAACATGGTCATAAGTCACTTTTTCCAGTGCCGTTGTAACTTTGAACGATCACTCTGAACTGTTGTAAGTCAAGAACTACCTGTAAAGGCAGGCTTCTAGATAGAAAAATCTTATATTTATCATTTATTTATTTATTTGTATTATTTTTACAAATAATTCAAGATAGCAACTATTACTATTACACCTTCCTCCACCTATTTTCTCCACAACAACAACCCTGTGAGGTGGGTTAGGTTGAAAGACAATGACTAGTTCAAAGTCACCCAACTGGCTTTTATGACTAAGACTGGACTAAGGCAGGACTTGAATTCACAGTCTCCTGATTTCTCGCCTGGTCCCTTAACCACTGCCCCAAACTGGCTCTTTCTTATCATAACATAATGCCTAGGAATACGACCACTGTGAACCCCTATGTATTCTGTGAACCCCAACCTTAGACCAATTGTGATGCTGATTAGAATAATAGAATAATGTCAACCATAATAGAATAATATCAACCATATTATTTAGGCATACAGAAAATAAATGCCGCTTCTTTCATTTGACACATCTTCATTCAGTGCTATGCAACTTTGGCTACACTGTAATGGCATTGAAAGCATAATGCTTTACTATTTCAATTTTCTGTTATAAAAACCATAGATCCAGACTCTGAGGCTCCAGGCTGCATACAGTCCTCAAGCTCTTCCAGGTATTGCTATCAAATTGTAATTTGTAAGGTGACATAAAGAGGAAAGTAGTAATTATATTAGTTGCATTTGAACAGTTATATACAGTACATTTGTCAATTACATGAAATTATTTATCTTATATTTTTTTGTCTTGTCCTCCATGATTTTGGAGTGTGGCTCCTTGCTTGCCACTGTAAAATCAAAGGTGGTTCTTGTTCTGAAATAAAGTTGTATCTCCCTGATACCAAATGATACACTTCTGAACCCAAAACCAGAAAGAAGTCACTTAATAGTTTAGCTGTTCAGAATGGCATTTCATACTCGTATTGGGGAGAAGTGCCCCAGATGGAGCCAGTGTGTAGTTTGGGATCTTCTTAGCACTGCTCCTGCTAGAAGAGCAGTTCGCAGCCGTGATCAGATTGGGTGTCAGTTGCACCAGTTTTTGTATATGGAGGTTTTGCTTGTATTCACACATGCCCTTGTGACCTCTCATACGGATTACTTCAACATGCTTTACATGGGGCTGCCCTTGAAGAGCATTCAAAACTGGTGCAAAATGCAGCTGCATAGGTAGTAAAGGGTTTGAATATTCAACATATAAAACCACTACTGTGTGAATTGCACTGACTGCCAGTGTTCAGGTAATGCAGTAGCCTAGAGGTGGAATTTTTGCCACACAATCAGGAGGCTGTGAGTTCAATCCTAGGTAGAGGCTAATATTTGAAATAGACTCTCCTAGTCGAGCAGGGGGTTGGACTAGATGACCTCCAAGGTTATTCTCTGTATTCTGTGTTCTTCTGGATGCAATGCAAGTATGGTCATGACCTTTAAAGTCTGGTCATGGCTTGGGGATAGGTTACATAAGGGACCATCATCTTCCAGTTATTTCTACTCATTTAGTTTTATCCCACAGGTTGGGCATGTTATGGGTCCTATCTGTGAAGGAATGTTGATAACACAAACCAGGAGTTGTGCCTTCTCTTCCATAGTCTCTGACTGTAATTGACTCTGGAATATTCTCCTTTTAAAGTTTAGGATAACCATGATCCTGTTGGTTTTTCGTGTAAGACATTGAAGACTTGGTTGTATGCCCGAACTTGGGGTGCCAGATATGTTAAGGACCTTGAAGACTTGGTTGTATGCCTGAACTTGGGGTGCCAGATATGTTAAGGACCCAGTTCTTGGATGTATTAACATTCATGGCAATAGTTCCTTATGTGTTTATTTTGTATTGTTTTAGTTGTTTTATATTTATTTTTACTGTTTTATGATGTATGCCACTTGTTGAGATAGGAAATTATAGAAATCAAATAAATATAATCATACTAGCAAAATAAGTGGAGATTCTTCTAAACAGTATAGTGAGATGAGCTTTGTTTAACCTTTTTGACATGCTAACATACCACGTAAATGTTGCCTGACCAATGTGTACAAGGTGTTCATGGAGATCCAGCCCATGTGATTGAGACTCTCATAACCCATTTAGGTAAATTCCATGCTTACCTTTGTATGATCCAGCTATTGGATGAAAATACCTCCCCCTGTTCGTTTTCTTTGTTCACTGATCATGCAGGCTAAATCCCTGAAAGAGCCTTTGACTGCAATTGAATGCAGCAAAATTTATCTGCATGTGGTTTATTTGTTTGGCCTCTACTTGAAAAAGTAGGTTTTATTGGAAATGGGGTTTTTCTTAGAGGAAAAAGTACCACAATGTTACTATGTATGTGTTACATGAAAATTATATTCTGTCCCTTTCCTATTTCTGAAATGTGTTGAAAGTATGATGACATCCTTATTGTTTTTCTAGCTCTAACACTATGCAGCACATATGATTTTTTTAAAGAACTTGAGTGACCTTTTTTTTTCAGGCATGTAGAATATCAGAATCTATCAGAATTATTTTGTCCAGTATTTTCTGGATCCATTTTTGATTGAACATACTATACTTATATATTTGTAAAATCCTCCTGTTTCATTGAAATGTATGTATTCACTTCACAGTGAAGTTTAGAAGAAGAACCAGGCATAATTCTATAACTGTGTATTTAAATAGTTATTGGACATAACACTTGCCCTCTTTCCCTGTTTCTCTTTTGCTAATATGCAGCCATTGTTATAATTTCTTTTGTAAAAGACAAAACCAAAAGTAAGCACCCTTGACTTTCTTTTTTTTAAAAAAAAGACTAAATATTACAAATTGCAAAACATTTCATCTGGCTTTTTTAATGTTTAAAAGGCAGATAGCTCCATGGAAGATTTGGAGGAGGAGCACTGCTGACAGCTGAGACACTGTTCAATTTCTTGATCTGCACATCTGTCATTTTAGTTGCAAAGCCTGCTCCCAGTGTAGTCGAAGAAATTTTCGCTGTGAACTCCACATCATGTTAACCTTTATGAATTTTGGTAACTCTTTTTTTAATATTTGTTTTTCCTTATATTTATAATAAACATTGTGTTGAATAAGTATGGTTTAATTTATTAATATAGTTAATATAATATATAACTATGTATATTTCTAACACCTTTCAGATATAAAGAAAAATAGTGGAGCATTGAAAATAAGTACTTTGCAATATACAGGCATGTAAACAAAGTACTTCATTTTAAGTGGTTAAAGCAGCTGTGTCTTTTGCAAAGAAGGGCATCAAAGCAATTATGCTAGTCTTGCCAAAAATGCAGTTGCTTTAATTATTTAAAGAGGGATGTTTTGTTTGTGTCAATGCATGTTTCAAAGCTCATCTGTTACATTCTTGTACATCCTACTTTGCATTATTTTTCATATAAAATACTATATTTGTTCTGTTGAGAATTAATTGCTTAACTGTTTTTTATTAGCATTGTTTTAGTTGCTGCATATGTTCAGTGCTGCCCAAATACTTTTATTTGTGCTCAATACGTATAAGACATAGAAATATGTATTATGTTGTCTCAGATGAAATATTTAATTTAATGAAATCATAATGCTAGACAGTTTATAGAATAAAGTGACAGCGTCTTCCATTGTTGCATCTACTTAAAATTTGCTTTGATTTATCTGTGTGTTTTGAAGCAAATAGCACTTAAGGCTCACAAATATATGTATCAGTTTAATAAGGCGCATATTCTAAGAGATGGGAAACTTTCTATCAATTTATAAAAATGTGGAGCAATGGTAGCTAGTCTAAATGGAATTAAATATAGAATGAACTTACCTATCACTCCAAGTATTTGATTGAGAGAGATATTGAGGATAGCGTTGCCAAATACACAGGAAGTATTAATTTCATTTTTGTTTTAAAAAGTGATCTTGGAAGTATGATTATTTCATTACTTAATGTTAGTTTTCCATCTGACCTTGTTCTTCTCAGGAAGATGCATACTTGACTCAGACAAAAATAGAGACGTCAAGATTTGCACATAAAAAATTTGCAGTTTTAAGGGATGTCACCAACGTGAATTGTGACCCCTCTCTTAAACGTGATCAAATAGATTTCCATGGTTAGAGTCTCTTTTATGACACACATAATTGGTTCTGTGAAATGGTAAGTATAGAGGGACAAAAAGAATAAAGGAAAAAGCAATACTAGATATACCACATATACTACTTGGCAGAATAACGATATAGAGAAAGGAACAATACTAACTCACTGAACATTTTATGCTCAGAATAGTAAAATACATCTTGCTTAACAACTTCGCAAGCATTCCATCATATCAAAATGTAGAGTATGAATCAAAGCTGATTTCTCTCTAAAGAGAAGATAATTACTATACCTTATTAAAATAGTAATTTCATTGGGCACATTTTTTTTTAAAAAATTACATGGATAAAATCCAGAGTCCTGGGAGGCTTTCTGAGTCTTTTTAACCATGCTGCTCTAATTAGATCTTCCAAGAAGGTGGAAGATGAGTACAACTACAAAAAATTGTGATGATGTCAAGGCCTATTTCTGTCTGCCACTTCTGTAGAATTGGATTTTTTTTGTCTAAAAAGTTAAAGCTGGACACATTAGTAACCTTTTTTTCCCAGCACTTAATATTTATCTCTAGAAGAGGTTGTTAAAGGATTAGTAACAAATGTGTATTTAGAAATATACAGTATTTAGAAGCAGAGCCCAGTTTCTTAGATGACTTTTAGATGTTTATTTAAGAACAGTGCAAAGTTTACAGTAACTCAAGCTTTACATTAAAAGCAACTTAACAACCTGGGTACAATACATCGTTCAGGAAGGTTAATAGAAATACAGTAGTTAGGATTTTTTTCACGTCTGTTTAATTGTGTCCTCTTTTTGGAAACAGCCTGGGCAAATCCCTGAAGTTTTCTTGGCAAGGGTTTTCATAAGTGGTTTGTCATTGCTTCTTTCCTAGAACTGGCTCAAGGTAACCCATCTGGCTTTGTGCCCAAGGTGAACTGGAACTCATATTGTCCCAGCTTCTTGCCTGATTCATTAATCACTTATATGAAACAGGTTCTCTGTATGTTTTAAAGGGGGTCTAAATATTTACAAACACTGTAAATTGGCCAGAGTATAAAGAAGGGGTGAGTTAAAAATTAAATACCAAACAGCTCCCTTTCCCCCCTTTTTCCTTTTTTCCTCTTTTCTAACATTTATAAAAAAATAACAACAAATGACAATACAAGAGAGGCTATTAATCTCAAAAGATCGAAATCTTGCTCATAAAATAGTTCAATATATTTTACAACTATTTATCAGTGTAATACAAAGTATTAATTGTACAGCTGAAGCAACCTTATGCTCATTAACATTTCAGAAGTCATATCTAACATTGATGTAAACTTTCTACCCTCATCTATAAGGTTCAATTTACTTAATCATTACAGCATTAACAATTCTTACTTTCTGTTGCATAAACACCACTGCACACAGCTATCATCTGCATTCAATAATACATGATTCACAGTTAAATGATTCACATGTAATAAAGCAATTAAATGAAAAAGAGGGAATTGTGAACTTTTGCCTTATTTTAAAAAATCCTTAACACATGTTTTTGTTCTCAGAGACTCGATTTGATTTAAAAATAGTGGAATATCTTAGAGCAGGAGTGTCAAACTCTCGTCATCACAGAGGCATCACGTGACATATCAGGACTTTTTCCCCCTTCACTAAACCAGGCGTGAGCGTGGCCTGTGTGTGACACCCCCAGACTGTGGGCCAGGAGTTTGACCGTCCTGTCTTAGAGTGTTCTTGTTTAGGTGTAGGTAGTTTGCTTTTTTTGTATCATTATCAGTTTACATCAATAGTTGTTTTTATTTGCTTTTAATTTTATACAATGCACTGCCCAGAATTGTGGCATTCCAAATTGGATATAAATTGTATTTAAAAAGAAAAAAAAGAAAAACTATGAATCTGGTTAGCCAATCACAGTTTTGGAGCACTTAGTGTAGTTCTTTACAGATTAAATTATGAATATCTGTATTCACAATCTGTAGAACATGAAATATTTTTCTAAAAATATTGAAAGCTAATGGCCAAATATATTTTTAAAATTTTTAAAAAATCTTTGTTTCTCAATTTTCATTTTCTTTTTTATCCCTCAATTCCTTCTCTCATATGTTTTCAATTAGAAAAATAGTAAATGACCACCAATCCTCAAGTGGAGTTGATAAATGTTTCCAGTTGGCTTGGAAGTGACAGTACTAGTAGTATAAAAAAAATAAAGGAAAGAAATCAGGGTAAGCAATAATAATTTGAAGGTCCATCTGATTTTATTAGAAATGTTTATTGTTCAGCCAATATCAAGGTTTTTCCCAAATATTTTCATTTTAAGATGCTTGCTTTTGGTTTGGTTTGTAAGCTTTGTTTTGAGAAAAAACAGCAATCTTGCCTAATATTTTTCTAGATTAAAAAATATGTCTAAAACAATATTTGGCAGTCATTTTTCAGTTACCTTGTTAGCTTCAAACTCAATGTTATTCATTCCATAATACATTGAAAATGAAGCTAACAAGGTTTATATTTGGCTACTTTAGCATAAGGACCTATTGCTAGACACCCTTAAGGCACCAGTATTCAGCTGCTTTATTACAGGTGACAACCTTCTAATTGAAGCTACTCCATGATAAGTAGTTAAAAATCAATACTTTAGAGTACTAGCTGCTTTTCTCATTGGCATTCTAGATGGTAAAGTCTAGGGAACAGATATACATTTGTACTGCTGGATTTATATTACTAGATAAGAGATTAAATAAACTCATTTAAAATGACTTAAATTTACAATTGTTCCTTTCTGAAATAGCTTCAATTTAGCATCTAAACAAACAGATGTTAGGGAAAAAATGAGGTCTGGTTCCAAGCCAGGATTGCATATGAATGACACTGGGTAGATACACTGCTTGAAAATGAGACAGGGAGGAAAGAGGCAAAGAGCGATGCACTCATACTCACTTCCTGGGCAAAAACACAAAAATTTTCTAACCTATTATCTCCTGTTCAAGTAGCTATTTGATTCAAAGCCCAAAACTCCCTTTACTCCCTGTGCCAAACTGGACAGAGTCCAGGTGGAACAGCACCTTCCAGACAAATGACCTGGTGGCAACTGATTGAAGGGTTACCTGGGTGGGGTCTGCTGGCCAGGTTAGTCTCAGAGTCCCACAATACTCAACAAATCATTAGAAAAAAATGTGTTCTGGTTCCGATCCAGGGTTGTGTTGAATGACATTGGACTTGCTGCTTGAAAAGGAGGCAGTTTATTTGAGAGCATAGCAACAGCACTTAAGGTAGCTACAATTTGGGGTTTTGAGCTGGTGATATTTATAGGAAAAGTGGTTCTTTGAGAGGTGTTTGAATGTGCCCTTTGAAATGTTTATTCTGATGGACACACAGCCCCAGTGGAAATGTCCTTCTCTTATTTTGCTGAGTGTGTAAATCATTTCCCTTTGGTGAGTGCCTGTGTGCTGACATTTGTGTGTTCAGGAAAACTCTGTGTCTTGAAGGGATTTTACCTATTTTCTTATTCTTTTGAGAGGCATGCAGTTTTATCAGTTTCAGCCTAAATGGCTAAACAGCTTAAGCCCTTTTTTTGCAACATTGCATTATCTTTGCTTGCAACATAGTTTCTTTCGATTATGGGTAGGTCATGTTATGATTAAGGAGTTCACAGAGAGTTCATGAATAAAATTATTCTTGAATCTAAAATTCTTCCAACACATCTTTGAAGTAAAAATGTTATAAATAAATTTGTAAATGGTGAATCGTTTTTCCCATCATTTTGCCAAGGATAATTCTGTAATCCCACACATTAATTATTTTATTATGTATAGTTTATTGTGTCAATCTTTTATTATGCATGTGTGTTCTATACCACTTCATTGTCAGTTCCAAATTTCTCTGAATAGTTTCTGATGTGCGTGAAGAAGTATTACTTCCATCATTCCCATTTGATTTAATTCAAACCAGAAAGGGAAAAAAATGTTACCTCTTTCTCTATTTTGTACCCCATCCCCACCAATTTTGTTTTTCTTTCTTTTTCCACTTTCAGCGTTAATAGATGTTCAGCTACAATGGGCACTCCTTCCTACAGTAAATAGCATCCTTTTTGAAAATAATAATTGTAATAATAGTAATGTTTAAAAAAAACTGCAGTTTTATTTCAAAGTTTCCCAATCTTTTTGCTTGAAGGCATATTTCAAATTTTGGGAGAATAGTGAGAGCAATTCCCACAGTGAATGGATGGGTTTGACCATTCAGAAATTGGCTGCTTTCCTTCCTCCCAAAATCCAAAAGAGCAAAATATTTTTGACTGCCAATAAATTGCATATTGAAACTCATAAGCACTATGTTGGGAACCATCATTCTTCAACTTCATAATGGGTTATTGCATACAGTAATCACATAGTCCTGGATCATTTTTGGATGTCATACATTACAGCCATCTTGCTGAAACAAATATGCTAAATTTATTGATTTATCAGTAAATCAGTCAGATCTCATTGGGAAACATCACGAAGTATCTTATTCCATGTCTTAAGCTAAAGTGAAGTATAAATATATAAAATAAAAAAATTGGTTTCCATAAGAATGGTAACAAGGGTCAATTCCTTCCAACATATTTTCCATTTTTTAATTTATGTTCTTGCTTTCTTACTGCAAATGCCCTAGCAGTTACTTGAGGTATTGTATATTATTTATAAACCAATATCTTTGTGGTTAATGAAGATTGCAGAGTAGGAAGTTTATGTATTTTGGAGTGTGTGGACTCAAAAAAGCTCTTCCAGTAGACAGGATGCACATACATCCTATTGACTTTCATAAATGGTTGCCTTTCAGTTGTCAGATGAGGATGTTGAGAACTAGCTGCATCATTAGATAAGGATTGGAAATAACGTGTTTGTAATATATCAGTCCAAAATGTTGCACCATACTGATGAATGAAAGTATTTCTGGGCTCATGTTGCTTAATTTCTTGATTTACACTTTGCTTTGTTTCTTCTTTGGTCCCAGAATGAATTACAGCCTTCATTCCTGCAGAAGTTAATACTTCTGTCCTCAAGATTTACTTAATGTAAGAAAATTAGATAATTTCATTTGGGGAATATGAATGACAAAATTAAATAGACATTACATGAACACGTTTATTCTAACAAATAAACTGAAGGCAATTTAATGGTTAAAACTAGCACAACTTTTTCCAGACTTACACAGCAGCTTTGAAAGTTGCTTCTCCATATGGGTGCATGAAGATGTAAGAAAAGACAGCTGGAAGCAGCTTCTGAAGCCGCTAAAAGAAAAGATTGGCTCCTTTAACAATTTGAAAAGAAGTGCTTTGTTCTTACACCCCCACATTTTGAAGCATGTGTTATGAAGGATTTTCACAGCCCTCAAGGACAGTCCTTTCTGCAGACAAACTCTTTTAAAATGTTTTGTTGGAAAGACATGTTGCCAAATGAACTGTATTGTTTAACCGATTTCCAGCCTTTATAGACAAGAATATTATATGTAATATAAAGTGCAGTGTGGTAGACACGAGTGCGCCAGGTTGATGTTCTGTTGTAAAAAAGTTTGAGACCAGTGTCTGTGTACTCCATTTGTATTTTAAATTGACGCTGTTGTATTGTTGAAAACAGGAAGAAAGCAATTTTTGCGATTGATTGAGAAGGTGGGATTTTCAGGAATCTAAAAACCAAAAAGCGTTTGTTTCTCAGTCCGCTCAAAAACCTACCTGATGTTAAATACAGGCAATGTTTATATATTGTTGACTGAGAGAGATTTTGTGACCTGGAGAACCCACAGGGATTAGAATTTAAATGCAGCAATCCTGCTTCTTTGAATAAAAGTTTGATAGCTGACCCTAACGAAGATCTGAACAAAGCCTTCCAGTGAACTGCATCCCTAGGTATATTGCTCTGTTTTGGGAGATACAAATATAGCTTTTTAAACTATACATTTAGTTAGTGCAAAAAGCAGTGAAGGCATAAGCAGATTATTAAGAAGATTTATGAACAAATATTTTGCTATTGTTCCTGAAAGTTCAGATGTCAGATTTGTGCTGCCATTAAAATGAAAACGCCAGGGTGGTAGCACTATGTATTTTCAGTTGGATAGGCTTTTAAGGTATAAAGCTTAGCTTTATTTAATATATTTCACTCTTGCTGCTAATTGGCTGGTTGTGTTATTTGCTACTTATTACTGTTTATATAAGTTTGTTTATTTATCACATTTCTGAACCGCCCATCTTGCTCAGAGAGTATTTGTCTGGGTGTATTTATGTTATATTCTATATGATTCTTGATAGATTTTATAAAATGAATGGAATTCATGTATTTTTTATGAAACTATTATTAAATGTATTTGTTGGCAGTGAGAAAAATTAATGCATCATGCAATTTAGAGAAGCAACCTCTTTTCTGAAAATGTTGATAGTACAACACAGGGTTGATAACACTTGAATAGCAGTTTCTCCTTTCTATTGTAAGATTTTATGTGAACACCTGGATGATTAATGCTTTTAGATGCCGATTAGGACATCATTTCTCACCAATCATTGAGCATGATTGGTTCCTTATTTCATTCTCCACTATGAACTTGAAGCTTTCCTGTGCAAATTCTGCCAACTGTTTCAATACACTTTCAATAACACACTGTGGCTTTGTTTCTTCTTTCTTTTCTTAGTTTTTACTGTGGGGTGCTAACAACCTGAGGGAAGGGGGGTATGGCTGACTCTGCATCAGACTAGTTGGTTTAAGTGTTTCTTAGAATAATGTACATTGATCTTGTTGTGGTGACCACATTAGTTTTGGATCTGTTTTAAGGGGGGGCGGTCCTCCCCACATAAAAAGCATACAGTTCAGTGAAGCCACTTCAAGTAAATAGCTTTGTGCTCATTCTTCCCTGAAGCTAAAGACTGTTCAATATTTTAATAGTTACCTATAGAGATGGATCTTGAGGAGAACATATATAGTGCACATTTTTGTTTTACTCTTTTTCTAAAGCTGTTTTTAGGCATTTTTAAAAGAACAAATGGAAGATGATGGGCGTTCTGTACTCCCAGCCTATTCAAAGCTCTATGTTTGGGTAGAATTATATATAGCAAGAACATTAACCTTGGTTGGCTGCATATGCTAGCAGCTTTCTAAAGATCTGATAGTTTGTCAAAGAATAACCTTCAAGGCTGACACACTTCATTTTTTAACAATCCAGGCTGGGTACTTCTAAGTGTACCACAAAGTTTTTACACGCCATTGACATGGAAACATAAAAGATTTGGTAGCCCAAGTACTTTTTAAAAAATGGTTTTGTTTTTTTGGTACCTTTGGAAGAAATTCTACCACTGATAGGCAACCGCAAGAGAGTGTCCAGGTTGTTTTCACAGTTTATTTCTTCACTGAATTAATATCCAATATTTTCTGTGAGAACTTGGCATGCGTGAATATCTCTCGTAATTTTGTTTCCACAAGAGTGATTGGCCCAAAGTCACCCAGAGCTTTATTCATGGTATGAAGATAAATTTGATTTATTTTCTATTGGGAGTCTTCTCTAATGGAAGGGAAGATGGGGGGGGGGGGTTGTTTTATTTTAGTTTTTCAGTAAGGTGGTTCAGAAAAAAAGCATTGGCCAGAAAGTCACAAATCACATGTGGCAAAAATGATAAATATAGATGATCATTTATCAAGTAGACATGGTGCATTTTACTGCATTTTCTGGTTTTCTGAGCTCATTTAACATTGAAGTAAACTGCTTAGCACAAAATTATGCAAATGATTGGCTTTCCAAATAATGCCATGGTACCATATGCTACCTACCACTTGTTAAATTGTTCTTTGAATTCACTTTCTGCATGAGTAGTGAATGAGAGAAAAAGATTGCAAAGCTTTCATGCCTTGTGAAGATGTATATGTAACTTTATTTTGAGAGAGCTAAAATGTTATTGTACTTAACTGTCTATAAAATATACTTGCCAATACATTATTTCTGTATGAATGCTTACCTGTTTAGTTGACCCTGACGTCCATAATCTTTGGGGAGAAGTTGACCCATTGGAATTCTGAATCTGTCCTAAGTGCAATCAACCATTAAAACATTCATTTCCCAGGTGGCAACCGATGAGAGTAAAAGACTTTGCTACACAAACTGAGCATGCAGCAGATAGAGGATTTCATACCCATAATCTCTAGCTTCCAGCCATTTAACCCTGCAGTGTTACCAGTCATCTTCTAGCTAGCTCACCTTTTAAGTTTTCTAGGGATCGTGGCAAATACCACGATAAAGCATAGGGCTACCCTTGTACACGGCAGGTTGTTGTTTTATTTTGATAGCTTAGAGGTGTTGTGATATAATGGAAACTATACTTACATGCAGTAAATATATATTATACAATGAATTTCTGGGTTATGTAGTTTCTAAGAAAAATCAGGAATTCTGCCTCTGATAAATAGAAAAGAGTGTCTGTGGGTACAACAGGACTCCACTGATGCTATACTGGAAACCACAGGCCAACATTTTGCAGACTCCAATGCAAGGAAACACTTTACTTACATTAGAGCACTTGGTTAAGTGGCTTGGCTGGTATAAATTATTTCTTTTAGAAAGGAGTATTATTGAAAATGGCTCAGCACTGGTCTTTTATGTGTTTTGGTTTAAAAAAATGAAAGTGCTACAAAACTTTACAATGGGATTCAGCTGTACAGTATCCATCTTTCCATTGTTTGAGACACTGTGTTCATGTCTGCATGAAAGTTTATGCAAAAATAAAGCCCTTAGTGATTCTTCATTTATAACCATGAAAAATGTTTTTCTCTTCGCTTCAAGTGTTAAATGGGCTGAGCGCGAACGGCAATGCAAATGGAGCTCCTACTGCTCTGTCTGTAGTGTAAATAGCATTCTACTCTCAGATTTTGATGTTTGGGCTCTGTGGACTTTTAGTAGTTCCTAGAAGAATTATGAACATGGTATCTTAGAAAAAAGCAGCCTGAGTTCTGTGTTGAACTGGACCCTGCACACTGTCCGGTTTAGTTAATCAAACATGTAGCATGGTTTCCTCCCGTTTCTCTTTGAAAATATTCTAAAAGTATTCTAGAAATTAATAATAAAGACATCAAGAAGAAAAAATGCAACTACTAGATACAGTGCTTAATCATTTGCTGTGGCAAAGGCTACATAGTCTTTTTCCCCCTGATGCAAATACTTCCATTTAACAAAAATATGATAACTGCTGATCTCTCTGTGAGTTGGATTCACAGTCTACTCTAAGAGATTGCAGAAGAAGCAGTTAGAAATAACAACAAAGCATTTCAAACCCCAAATGTGTCAGATTCATTTTAATAAACTGCTTTTATTAAAAACAGATAAACGCATGCGCAAGATGGTGGGCTGACGATCTCGGCTGGGGAGGTCGGCTGTCAGCAATGGAGGGTTTTTACAGCAACGCGGCCGGTCTGGAGGAGGAGACAGGGACCGGTTTGGATGAGTGGCACCCCTGCAGCCGGACAATTTTGAAACGGGCTGCCGAGGCGCATTTTTCGAGCCGCGCCCGGTGCCGGAGTGCAGGGCAGTGAATGTCGGCTTGCTGTGTGGGTGTGGCCGGGAGTTCCGGCGTTCAGGAGTCTCTGAGCGGCTTTGGAGTGGCCTCTAGACGGCCCGGGAGACCCCGGGAGACCCCGGGAGACTGCAAACCGATCATGGCGCGGGAGGTGCCAGAGTGGGATGGCGGTTGCGGTGCCTCCGGAGCCCCTGGCGTCACCTTGGAGGCCTGGGAGATCTCGGCGACGGTGGAGGCTTGTAAGCTCAGGCGATGGCAGCGGAGGCCTCTGGGAGCGGTAGGCCCACGCCCACAGTTGGGCACGAGAGATCGGGCGGTTTCTGGAGTGCTGGTCCGGGTGGTTGCTGCGTGTGAACGGCAGCCT
>JAOYMU010000192.1:90879114-90889774 GCA_025802295.1 Psammodynastes pulverulentus | reverse complement strand
AATAGCGCGCGATTGGTTGAGACGCGTCACGTGACGCGGACTCTAAAAAGATGCCGGAACGCAGTACCGCCGAGTTCTGGCCGAAAAAAAGCCCTGGTTTTATGTGATCTTACCTCAAACAGTCACGTTCTGCCCCCATCTTTTAGCATTCTGCATGCCTTCATTCACTCTTAATTTGCTATGGCTGCGTTTGCCCTACAAATATATTTCTAAACAATCTTGAGTTGTGCCACCTGATGAGAGAGAGAGAGAGAAAGAGAAAACCAATAAAGCTTTTTCATTTTTGTCTGTAAGAAACATTGATTATAAAAAGCCCTGCTGGCATGAAAGGAAATTGGGAGGTTTAATTCCTTGATCAAGTCTGCTCCAGAGCAATGGTTTTCTGATACTAATGGTTTCAGGAAAAGTGATCGTTAAGGAGAGCTACTGGAAGAAAAAAGTTTTTCTTTGAAACAAAACAAACCTTTTTAATTCTTCCCAATATCCACTACAGATGGCTGATTTTCCACTGCCGGATGGCTGATTTCCTGCTGACGTTGAAAGTGGGAAGTCAGTCATTTGTTCTTATCTCTCCAGTGGATCACCTTGATAAATATTAAGTGGGGGACTATGGCATTGTGATTTGCAGATTGCGCACAACATATTAGATTGAGGGCTAATTATAGATTGGAGTTTAAGTCAAAGTATACTTCAGATGAACATATAGATGTTGGATACTTTCTGCTGCTTCTTAATGCAGTTTAATGTGATACGGAAGGAGAGGCAAGTTCAACATATTTATTAAATTTCTTTCTCATCCTGTCACCTAAACCAAGAATAAGATCTTGATTGTGGCAAACCCAAAAGTTGCTATTCTTTCTTTGCATGAAGACTATAGAATGTGGAAGCCTTTGCAACATATTGATATTCTTGATATTGTAAAGCTGCAATATTTAGATGTTCAGAACTATCTACAACTCTACAAGGGATGGAGCTTACATCATTATTCTGCTTTTATCATTTCATCAGATTCTGTGGACACCTTTTTAAGGGACTTTTGTAAATGAACTTTTTAGGATTTAATCTGGCTTTTATCATAATTTAGCCTTCTAGGTAGACTTTGTTTAATTTTTGTGGTTTGACAGAAGTAATACCACATTGAAAAATGCAGCATCTATTACAATATTCTGTGCAATGTTAATAGAATTCAGAGTGATATGTATGCTGGTGCATTAATGAAAGGAAAATTAAAGGGTTTTATTAATTAGAACAGAAGTCTCTTAATGTAGGTTTACCTCTAGAAAAGTAGAATAGTATTTCCTTGCAAAAACCTTATAATTGTATTACAGTTCTTTGCTGTCAGTTCAGAGCATGTGATTTGCATTTTACATTTGAGTTTTATCTTGTGATGTGATCTAGGGTATAGAGTTAATATAATTGTAAGTCATATACAGTATATAACTGGAAAATGAATCCTTTGAAACTAATTTATATGGAGATAATATATGAAATTGGCTGTTTGGATTTAAATTGTACATGTCATGATACACAGAAAACCTAAGTTTGGTAATAAACATGCTGCTTATATAAGCTAAATTGATGATGATGATGATGATGATGATGATGATGTGATAAGGCCCAAATAAATAATCTTTTCCAAATCAATAGTATCATATAGAGCAAAGGTAATTGCAACAATCATTTATGAGGGTGAATATGGCATTCATAACCATAATTTGGGGTACCTACAGTATGCCTCTTTGTCTTGAATTTTCAATAATTTATTTTTTCCTAGTTGTTAGACCTTTTGAGGAGCTTTCTACCCAGACTGTCTGCCTTTGTGGCAACCATATAAAAATATGTTAAAGCAACTTTACCATTAGCATCTTTGAATTACCTATGATTTAATCTTTTGAAGTTAAAAACAATCTTCAGATACTAAAAACAACTTTTTATGCTGAATGCAGGGGGAAAAATATAAGGAAAAAGAAATTTCCATTTTCATTATTCAGTTTTAATTATTTAGGTGATTGTGTCTTAAAGAAATTAGGCAATTCAACTTGTATGTTATTTGCAACCACTCCCAAGCCATTAATGTTTGCTTGTAGACTAAGATATGAAATAATGACAGTAGATTGCAGAGCAATTGACATTTTCATTGCTCATTTATTTTTGTATTAATAGGAGTGTATCCATTAGCATGCATGACTGTCAGCCCCTGACAGTTTGAAAGATAAAGAGCAATGAGCCTTTGTATAATCATTAAAGTTCTCTCTCTCTTCGTGTAAATTATTTACTTCGAATTGATGAATTAGGGAGAATTATACTGGAGTAAATTGTTTATTTATGCACTTTGGGAAACAAGAAAAAAACATATAAGTTACTTGAAGTTACTACCAGTACTCTGAAATAGAATATAATGAAGAATTGCAATTATATGATCAGTCTATGTGTTTTTATATCTGAAAGCATGTGTAGGATAAGTAATAGGGGAATTGTGTGCTTTTGCATATTATCAACATTTTTACATTTTTACATTTTTAAGTAAGCAAATTCAGGAAAAGATTATTTTAACCAAGGAAATGTATATTATAAAAATAAATAATGAATTTGGTTTAACAGCTTAAAAATTGGAATTTAATATCTGAAGATTCAGATAATTTTAAAAATGTTCAATAGAGAATATCATATAAAATTATGAAATTAAATTATAACAATATATTTCATTTTGCTAAGGAAACTATTATTTATTAAAAGATATTTGATGCAAGGGATCATAAGACTTTATGAAGCATGATTTATAAACTGCCATTTATTTTGGTATTAACAGAGTTCTTACAAAATATAGTTGCAGTAATATTTAGAAAACAGTTTGTTAAAGTTGTGAAATATCTTGCTGCTGCCATTGTTGTTATTTTTATTCATCAATTATTTTTCTTGCATATTTTCTTTGTTTAGATGTAAAAGTTGATTGTATTATAGACAACTAATACAGTAATGTATTACTGCTGCAATAGTGGTTTCCTACCGGCGCTACCGGTTTGATGTCAGCACGTGCGCAGCTTGGACAAGCCCAGCTAAAGCGCCTCTCAGGTGTTTTAGCGCGGCAATCCGCTCTGCCGCATCACTTAGCTGAGCGGATAAAGCTCAAGAAAGAGCATGGGAGGGTTGGGGGACCCACAAAACCGCCCAAACACTGATCGTCGGAGCTACTGCTCGCCAGCGCTACTGGCTCCCCCAATTAGGGGCAAACTGGCAGCATACCACCACTGTATTGCTGGCTATGTCTTCTGGGACAATTTAAATGATCAGTTTAGGATTGTCATGTTCTACTGTATAGTACACAGACTGTTGCTAAAACATGTCTGGTTTGAATAATTTTCCCAGCACTTACTTAAAAAGAAAGTATTCTATCGATCAATTTGCATGGTTCCTGACACCATCAGGGGTTTCCAGTTTATATATCCTCTGTACCTAGAATATATAGCTTGACATCATTATTACTGTAAAAAAAAGGAGGTAAAGTACAAAATGAAGATGTATTTTGATTGAAGCACTATTGTCTTGAAAATATATGAAGTATAGATCTTCAGAGAGGTTTCGAATTATATTTAGTTTATAACACAGCATGATTTTGACTTGGTAAAATAAATATTTATTTTCAAATATTTATATGGGAAAGGTTTTTTTTAATGGATTGATTGATTATATGCCATTGAATGCTTTACACCTCTCGCAATATGCCTGCTTTTCCTTACCCTGATAGAAAAATATCTGCTTGCTTAGTCTCATTGCAGAACTACAGTGCTAACTGCTGCAGGTGTAATCTAACATCTCTTCACCTGGATGTTTAACATTCAATTAAACAACTGAATATTATTGTATATGTGATGAGTGCTTGTTATCTGCTTCTAAACTTCCTTAATAGCATGGTTGCACATAATGAAAAGGTAGTGCCATGAAGTATCAATTATAGCTCTCACTGATTAATATAGTTGGATTTCATATAAACATGTATGCTCCCTGGTCAGGTAAAAAGTAACCAAAGGTATTATCAGGTAGGGAATTAAAAGAAAGGTGTGTTTTATCAATTTCTCAGCTAGATTTTTTAAAATTTGAAAATAGTTCTGACAATACTTCAAAACAGATCGTTTCCTCTTGTATTTTTAGCTTTTGAAAGAAAAAAAAAGCTCTAACTTTTTATATACTCTACTTTTTCTGTCCTTCCATATAGTCTGATACTTACCTTTGCATGTCGGTGCGTTTGCCAGTTGAAGAGGAAGCTTATGTAGGTGAGTACTATTTAAGATTCAGAAAAACATGGTCAATTTACATGAATCGGTCAAGGTTTCTGTGGCTTCTCTATAGCTTAAGCTTTTCCGTAGAGTTCCTGCAATGCATTCATCATACCTAATACAGAAGCAAAACTAGAAGGAACCACTTAAGGTGGGGAGAACTGCATTTGGAGAGGCCAGTGAGTAATAGTACTTAAGGAGTTTCATGTAGATGCTGTTGGCAGCTGAGCCCAGGCATTCTCATTTGTAAAGCATTGGCTTTCTGTCTGTGGCTGGATATTTAATTCCAGTCCATTGCACAAGCTGTTTATTTACCTGCTAGTTCAGGCTGTAAATCTCTTTGCACTTACAATAAGCATTGGCACAGTAAGTTCTTACCTATCTGCAAAACGTACTTGCTTTATGTTGAGGCAAGGATGAAATGACAGGTAAATGACAAGCCCTACCACAGCACTGTATCAATGTTTAATATATGTAACTAGACCAGTAAAGTAAGCACCATCTGCTTATCGAGTCTGTCTTAATTTTTATTTCATTCCCCTTGCAAATATTTACACCTACTAAGAGTCAATAGTAAAATGGAAATTTATGACAGTCAGAACCCAGGAAAGTGCTATTGGTAGTTTGAAAATGTATTGGTAAACATTTAATACATGTAAAGTGGTTGTTGAGTGCTAAAATTTTAAAATAGAGTGAAAAGAATCCACTTTCCTTGTAACCAAATCAAATAACCAGTAAAACCTGTAGATAAACTTCTTTTATTTTTTAAAAATGAGGGAGATGAGTGGTCTAGAAAGGTATGATATATATAAATAAATAAATAATCATATTTTAAAAAAAGTTTTAATAGTATAGTTACTAAATTATTACTGCTTGTGGATTGGAGCTTTAAAGAATGTAATTTGGGCTTCAGGTATCATAGGTTTGGTAATGCAATGAAAAATAATGACTTTTTTTGGTCTTTTTTAAAAAAATGCTTTTATGGAAAAAAAAATGCCAGCAACTTGTACTATGATTTATTGGTAATAATTTGATCAATATGGCACTTTTAGATTGATTTAAGGTTGAAATATTTTATGGTACATTTTGCTTCCTTCCTAATGACTGAGCTGTGGTAATCCATATGCATATGGGAACTCCAGGTTCAAATCTCTTTTTAACCATGAGGCTTTTTTCAGTCAACTTAGGTTAAGATAAAAGATATAAGATAATCTGTCCAAGAGCCCTGTTATGATGAATGCAAGAAATTTTCATCTATCTATCTATCTATCTTATCTATCTATCTATCTATCTATCTATCTATCTATCTATCTATCTATCTTATTCAATTTCTATATCTGCCCATCTAAAGCAAGCAATTATGGGTGGCAAATATTCATAAAACAGTTGAAAACACTTATAATAAAATACAAATTTAATATATATGGCTGCCAAGAAAAAATGGTCATAGAGATCAATATAGCCAGGGAACAGGACATTCTGCATCCTTGGAGCCTCAGGCTCCAGACCTTGGAGCCCCGGGTCAAGTTTTAAAAGCCTTATGAAAGGCCAACAGAGTCAGGTGATTCTGACGGCAGAATGTTGCAGAGGACAGGGGCTATAGTACAGAAAGCTCTCTTGGTACCCACTAACCCTGCTGTGAACCGCCCCGAGTCCTCGGAGATGGGGCGGTATATAAATTTGATAAATAAATAAATAAACAAATAAACAAATAAATAAATAAATAAATACATAAATACATACATACATACATACATACATACATACATACATACATACATACATAAATAAACAAACTGAGATTCCTTGCCCCACTTGCCAGGCAGAACTGGATAGTTAAAAACCACAGAGAGAAGGGCTTTAAAGATGACAACCAGCCACAGGCAACCAATGCAACTCTCACAGCAGTGGTATTACATGTGCTGAGTATCTGACACCATTTACTCCCTGTGCAGCCACATTTTTGCCGAATTATTCTTTGAAGGAAAGATAATAATAACAGCAACAGCTGCAAAACAAACATTGAGTGAGCATTGTGATCTCAATAGGAATTACAGAGGAACATTTTTGATTAGACCTCCATAGCAAAGGGACCAAATGCTACATGTTCAGTACAGAATTTAAAGGTTAGGCCCTGGAAATCTCAAGCCAATTAGGAAAAGATATAGTTGGGTCTGATTCAATATAAACCAGCTTCATTTATTTGTAATCTCTGTTCTTTGCATGTTCTCCAGAGTCTGGCAGGACAATCCTTTAGAAAGTAGTACATTTCATTTGGATAGATATATGGTGACTGTCAAACTGTTAAGGGGGCATTTGTGTGTTATATTGAAAATGATTAACCCTGACAAGAATAGAGTGAATCTTGAATACATTATGATTAAATTCAAGATTATTTCTATGAATGTTAATGTCAGTGACTGAAATATATTGCTTAACCAAGTTTTAATAGGACTTGATTATATATTATTTGCATATGTTGTGCCTAGGCTGAATTTTAAATGTTTTCTACTTCTACAAGCATATCTATATTCATATAAAATTCCATTACAATTTTAATTTAATATAAAACTGCTTTAGATAATAGTAAATAATTACACCGAGTATCAGAAGTCATAGAGGTGAACTGAAATACATAAAATATCAAATTGCCCAATATTCCATCTTGTGCCTTAACCAGTAGACCAAATTGTCCAATATTTATTAAGATATCTATTATCTTAATAAAATATGTACCTATTTTTTGAGTAATTGCCAATTAACTTTTTATATTTTATTAAAACTGAAAATAATCATACAGGGCAAAACTGGCATTTTAAAAAAACATTAAAATATTCTACACATAAAGATAAGTTACTAAACATAGTTATAATTCTTTTCTGAGAACTGATAATTGTATTTTGTGCCTTTTTTTCTGCAGAGTTTTTGCAGATGTTGCACACAATTAACTGCGTTTGTGAAAAACTATTATTTCTCCATTTAGAATTTTGATATTTAATTACTTTATAAGGACAAATCCAAAAGCTAAAATGTATTGGTTATACATGCAGGTCTGGTACAATCTGTTGTTTATTATTGAACTGTGATGATAACTAAAGGCCATTCTACTGACACTGAGAAATATTGTGTCTGAAAGCAAGCCATTCTGCCAGAGCTAGAAAATTTATCTGCCATTCCCCACCCCTGATTTTCATGAATATGCCCAACAGTATATAATGCATTTTTCCCTTTGCTGGCTGATAGTAATCCCCATTTGTCAACAATTCCATATAAACTGTATTATACAGTAGATGAGAAGATGCATTGCTTTTTATTTAGATTTACAACTGCAAAACTGTTGTGATAGGTATCTTACTACAGACTGAGATTACTGTTTTCTTTGAGCAAATGCATTTACTTTAGTAAGCCTTTAATACACAAACACACACACACCACATCACACATGTGTATACACACACTAACACAAACATACATACATACATTTAGATAACACACATACATATTTCAGTGGGAACAATTTATAGGATAACTTTTGTAACGTGAACATGAGTGAAGTGAACTGATGTGTAGTTCTTAATTTGCTAAAAAGTAGACTTCAAAGAAATAATGTACATGGAGAATTAAAAGCAGTTGAACCTCACCATTAAAGTAAATAAGAAACAAATGATATGTAAATTATCGATACAAAAGAAATCAACTAAAATAATTTTCTTGAGCTGTTAACATAAACCCAGTATTAGGACAAGTATCAAAAGAAAGTCATATATAAATAGTGTTATTAAAGTAACACTATTTAATTTTCAATCAAGATACTGAGTTGAAAATGAAATAGTTTTAGTAACCCAGTAGTATTTCCTAAGCAAGATACAGAAAGACAATTTCTGGAATTCTTTCCAGCCTTTTAATTACAGGTACGCCTTAGTTGATTGGGTTTAAAAGTAATAAAAACATATGTTATCAGATACATTCCTTTTCCCTGCTTCATCAGCCCCCCCCCCCCCACTTCTCCACAAATAATTTAATAGTGTTTATAGCCAATCTAAATGATTGAATTTTCTCTTGCAGATGTACAGGTAGTCCCCAGCATTGGTCCCTATGGCAAAAATAAAATAATGCTATTTTCTAGTTTCACAATGTTCAAGGTTTTTTTTTTCAAAATGGAGATGGGTAGGGAGATAGACACACAGAGAGACATACAGTTTATATCTATAATTTCGTGTTATTAATATTTTGTATCCAAGTAGACAAAAAATACAAAAAACATATATCTTATTTACTAATCAGAACTACTATACTTGTATCTCAGTTTTACAACTGAATTATTAATTTTAAGTCAATTTACTAAGCAATATAACAGTAGGATATTACACATTTAAACTACTACATGCAGGTCAGTTTTTATATAATTCTTCAGCTGGGATTGTAGGTGATCAATTATAATGTGGTCCAATTCCTCAGTGCTTATGTATAGCTTACAAAGAGCCATTGAGTTAAGTTCTTTAGATCATGAAATGATTAACAAACAACGGGCATTATTCCAGCTTTGCATATTATTTGTTTATGATGATAAACACATAACAAATCCATTTCCATTGTTCTCATGCTAATTTACAAACCTTTGATACATAATTAAGAATAAAAACATCTGAAGAAACCAATGAAACTTTGAGAATGAAATAACTTCTGTCCAAAATAGAGTAACTATACTGCAAGATTATATCTTACAAACCCGTATAATGAACTCTGCGATGATTATATCTTAGTTCTATATTATTAAAAAAAAATAGTAGTAAAAATGAACTCATGGTATTGCTTGCTGCACTTCCCTACTAGCTAATATATAAGCATAAGGAATTTCATATTTTCCAAAATACTTCAAACTGTAACAACATAGGAGCTGCCCCTTAACATAGGAATTTAAATATGCCAATTCGAAGACAGTTCATGAAGGATAGTTTCCAATAGGCAAAAAAGAAAGAAAATATAGCTAATAATATGAATTTAGATTTGGATGTCTAAATCTTGCCTAATTAAGTGAAGCTTTTTGGGTAAAAATGAAGGGAGGGAATAATTTTGTAAACAAACACGTTACATTTATATTATTATTGCCATGAATCACTGGTATAACATTTGGAGCTTTTGATTGCTTTTAATCAATGGGCCAACATTTTGCATCATCATTCTCCAGCTTCTTAAAGGTTCTGCTGTAACATATCAGTATAACCTATACCTCAACAAAAATAACATGTTCAATTAATACTTACATTTTGAAATTCTTTGTAGAGGTCTAAGGATAGATAGGTAGCAAATTGAAATAATATAAGCTTTGCTTTTTAACAACTGGTTTAGAGAAGAGGAAAAACAATACAATCTTTTTCAACTCTGTCATAAATACCATATGTTTAATAATCTCTTCAGTGCTATTTATAACTTGGAATGATCAAGAACTCAAAGGCAATATGTCTTGGACAATCATGAAATACCCAAGGAATAGCTGGGATATAAATATTAAGCAGGGCTTATTTTCAAATTACTGAATTATCACAATAACTATTTACATATAGTATTCCTTGGAAGAAGGAAATCTCTACACCATTTTTTCTTTTTCTACTTTATTGCATCTTTCTATAAACTATGCATATCCTTTTCCAACAGTGTGTTTTAAAAGAATCACATATGTGAACATAGAGTTAATAAGAACTTGTTTTAATATCTTGCTGCAATAGTTAGATATATCATTCAAAGAATGCACAATCATATACGGTATATCAAAGGAATTAAATGGCAATATTTAGAACAAAAAATAAATATTTTTATGACTGAAAACAATTGCTTTCTATTTTAAACTACATATCAATAAAAAGTAATGGAAACAATTTGTATTTCTTTTTAAAAAAGACAGAAAATATTCCAACCAAATTGGTAAGAAATCTATAATTATTAAAAAATAACAGGATTTCAAAATGCTGCACAAAATTTTGCCCTTCTTTCAATCAGATGATTGTAAGCAAGTCTTCTCATAGGTCTTCTGTGTATGCAGTCAATTATTATTGATGTTGCAATTATTCTTTAAAAAAAAACAAAAACCACTGTGCTGTAATATCATTTCCTAACAAAACTTAAAAAGAAACTAAATAATTGTTCAATGTCTTCAGCCTCTGGGGATTATTTTTGTAGTAATCAAAAATACTGAGGGAATAATATAATTTTGAAGATTTCATTGTCCATCTGTATTTCTGCTATAAAAGAAATCAGACTAGGGAAGAACACAGAAACGTTCAGGAATAATGGACTCGCAGACCAGATTTCTGAGGACTGTGCGCTGTCGGTAATTCATGGTGAGAACTACGAGTCCCTTGATTTGGTTGCCAATTCAGCTGATGTGG
>JAOYMU010000192.1:90824253-90838820 GCA_025802295.1 Psammodynastes pulverulentus | reverse complement strand
TTCCCAAGTAAGACGTCTTTTTCTTTCCTTTTCTTCTCCCTTCTCAGCAACTGCGCCCTCTCCAGCTACGAGGGGGGAACCGCCCCCGCTCTTGCTCCCAGGGCTCGTCTCCGCCCTCACCGCACCTCTCTTCAGCCTTCTCCTTCTTCTCCAGTCACCCCCTCATCTCCAGTCACCTTCAGAAGCCGCTGGTCATTGCAAAGAAAGCCCAGAGTCCACCGAGCACAGTGGCACGACGGCAGCCTTGGAAATGGCCACCGCCAGAATCCGCCTCACCTCTAGGAGTCTCAGGCGTGCCAGCATTGGCTGCCCGGCCCTGGAGTTCGGCTGGGGACCCCTGGCGAAAGCTGCCCTAAAGTGGCGGGCACCCCAAAACCAGGGTACCCGGCCCCGAAGGGTCTCCCAGATGGTGGATTTCGGGCGCTGAGGGCAGAGCTCGCCTCTCAGTGTCCGTCGCCGCGGGGCCCGGAAGTCGTGTCCCCGGCAACACATTCTTTCAATGTCATTGGCTAAGAAAAAATTCTTAAAGACTGTGTATGAGTTTCTATACTTTTTAAAATAATTGATATAAAGTATCTTTTCTCACTGGATTTTATTGCATTAGTTTTAGTTTTATATATAAGAAAAAATATAAAGCCAATATTGAGTTTTCACTTAGGATGCTAATGGACAAAGGTATTAAATTAATATAATTCTCTAAAGAATTCATTTCCATGATTAAGGCCTCTTGTTAGCTAATGGATTAATTTTGAATGTTTTATTGACAATATATGGTTTAATTCATGGAGTTGCAGTTTTTCTTTCTAGTGGAAGCTACTTTGTTGTCAATTATGGCATAACTGAACCATTAATTGGTCAGGTCCCTCTTTCCAATTTTTTTATAACCCATCAGCATCTTTCCTAAGCAATAAATTGATGGAAAAGTGACAGATATCTGTTTCCAGAGTTCTAAATAGCATTTAGAAATACAAATGGTTATAACAATTTTGTGTGTCACCAACATGGAACTGAGAACCAGTTTGATGTACAAGTTAAAGCACCAAGAGAAACTATTTTAAGCACATTTTTAAAAAAAGTTGGGATAAAATATAATAAGATTGTGAGGTATACCTATGTTACATTTAGCATGACAGATTTATGGTTTACTCAGAAGGAAAGATAGCTCATTACGCTTTTTCTCAGTATGGTATAGCTGTTTGAGACAAACAATAAGAGATTAACTCACTGTTCTTTTTCATAAAATAAAACAGCCATTATGCTAGTCAACTAATTATCACAGTTTACACAGCTTTATCACACAATTGTTTAGGACAGAGACTGTGCACCAATGAATATTAAAAACTAAAAATATCTTTTTGAGGATCTGTTCACAAAGTGAGGTCTGATTTTAAGCACCATTCTCTTTTGAGGACAGACAATTTAGTCCCTGTATCCTTTTCCTCACTTATTCCACCTTGATTGTATTTTTATTATTATTATTACTTATTAAATTTACTGGCTGCCCATCTTACCACGGAATAACTCTGGGCAGCTTGCAATGTTAAAAGGATAAATCTGTACAAAACCTATACAAAATACTATAAAAATGGAAGCAATTATTTTTATATAGATAATGAAACAGGTCAAGACCAGAAGTTTGGAAAAATCTTGATCTTGAATGGATTGAGTTCAGATCCATCTGTTCTGTCCTGTGTGTTCTGAATACTCTCAGAATACTATCTGTGTATGTAACCCACTTCCAGTTTCAGATAAAGCACCAGTGATGTCATGCCTTGTTGTATGCCATATCTGAAAAATACTGAAATGAATTTATGCAGTAGGCTTGGGATTGTAGATTATGAAAGCCTACAAAAGCATCAGTAAAGTTAAATTTCTAACATTTGATGCGTAAGCCTTATACAATTTAAAAAAAATCTTCCAGCCATCTGCTTCATTATTCCCAAATCAGATTTCACATTCTGTCCTTTCAGTGCAGATGAGGTGTATAAATATAGTGCTCAATGGGAAACAGAGTTTGCTATAGTGGCAGTTTGTTTAAGGCTTGAAGCAATGTAGAATCAGCTATATTAAATACTTATACAAAACTAGGATGATCTCTATACAAAACATGCATTTGCCTATTGAGACGAGACAAAACTAAAATTAAAATAAACACTAGTTCTATGCCCAGACAAAATCATTGATGTAGCAATAGTACTTAGACTTATATTCCACTCCATAGTGCTTTATAGCACTCTCTGAATGGTTTACAGTATCTGCATATTGCCCCCAGCAATTTGGGTCCTTATTTTATGAACCTGGGAAGGACGAGTCAACCTTGAGCCCTATCAGGATCAAAATCCAGGCTGTGGGTAAAGTTTGCCGGCAATACTGCATTCTAACCAATGCACCATCATTGCTCACTATTGATATAAAATCCTTGAGGAAATACAGCAATAATGCCAGAAAGATATAAAAAACAGACAGGGTTTCTACGATGCTGTCAAATTACTATTTTATTTAAATGCATTGCATCTTTTAATTAAATATAGCTTATAACATAACAAAGTGCAAGTAAGATATTATAAGTTGTACAAGACATGGCAAAAAAGCAAAAACTGGGAGAGGAAGCATTTCTATTTTTTCTAAAAGTCATCAGAGAACTTGCCTGAAGACTTAAAAGAGGATTTCATAGATGAGTCTCTAGACCCAAAAATAGTCATCCCACTTGTCAGGAGAGCTTCCCGACTTTCTTGGCTTCATCACAGGAAGCAATAGGGGACACTAAGTGCTTGCAATTAAAATACTGAAAATAGTTCCATATTCCATTCACTAAGACTCGGGAAGTCTATTTTCTCTGTGGGATATACAATTTTCTGATGAATATGATCTTTTAATTTTGCTTCCTTTGCCACTTAGACTTATTTCCTATTTGATCTGCTCTAAACAAACAAGATGGGTTTGGGGGGATACTGGTTTTATGCCACTATCCTATTTTCCCTAAATAATTTGCCCAGGCTGGGGAGATAATAATTACACCTATCATGCGTTGTGTGATATCAGAAACCATGTTCCTACATTCTTCACTTCAGCCAATCTAATTTTCAGGACTGACATGCTGAATGAGCAGTTAGTTAGTTCACTTTATTGTCATTGTACCTTGTACAACGAAATTCTTTATTTTACCCTGATTACTGTTTATTGTAAGCTATTCCAGAACAGATTGATTCCAGTTAGAGTAGGAAACAAGAAAGCAGAAGAAAAGAACTGCAGTGTGTGTGTGTCTGTTTGTGTGTGATAGAATACTAAATATCACGTGAGAAATGCTTTAAATCAGAGTTCCAAGAGGGCTAATGAAGGGAAGCAGTCTAACACCAAGAGTGCTTTATCAAATGTGTTATCAAGGTTGGCTTAACACATTTTGTTCAGCTCCAATTTGCTTTGTTAATTTCATCAAAATTGGCCATATTAACTGATAATTATTTCTTGACAGGAGATTTCACTTGGGATATTCCCTGTCAAAAGAGTAAAGCTGCAAATTCGGTAGAAAGCATTGAGACAAGACTGTTTATAAACATGACAATCCCTCCTTAGGGTCGCTTCTAAAAAGACTTAATTTTCCTCTTTGCTGGTTCTTAATAGATTTTATACAAAACACTTGAGCTTAGCTCATTATTATTTGCATTTATTGTTTTTGCACAAAACTTTTAAAATATTTTATGACATAATTCCATAAATGTATTTTTTTAAAAGCTATTAGAAATATTCAATATTTCCCTTAATTATCCTTTAAATCGTATGGAAGTGCCTTTGAACCAGCATATTTGTGAAGCTATGGTGAAGTTAGGGAAGTTGGTATTCCTCCTCGCTACTCATAGACTTCAAAGCAGAAGTAAAATATGCTCATTGATAATAATGATAATTCTAGTTCATACATACAAAAGTTAGAAATAAGTTTAGGACAAAAATAGACATTCACATGCCTTGAGTTTTGCTGTTAAAGGAGACAAAATATAACTGATGTTTGTGCTTAATCATTTTGTTTTTGTTTTTTTAATTTTGATTATTTCCAGTGCATTTTATTTTCTTCTTTTAGATCGTCCATGAAAAGATAAAAAATCCAGAGCTACATCATGCTGGAGGATTGTGCATGTGGGAATGGAGGGGTCAAAGAACTCAAGACAGTGATCACAACCACTTGATCAAAGGCAGGGATGTCAAACTCACGTCACCACAGCAGCATCACTGACATATCGTGACTTCCCCCCCCCCTTCGCTAAACCAGGCGTGGGTGTGGCCAGCGCATGACATATCCGACCCGTCAGTCATGGTTTGACAGTCCTGATCAAAGGGCTACTACTTTTATCTGTGATATACATAAAAGTAGCAGAGCTTTGATCACATGACTATGATTGACTTTTATTTTTTTTATACCTATCCCTGCAGATACTCCTCCTGGGGTAGTAAAATAACAGTGATTTATTTGCAAATAGTTACTGATATAAGAAAGATTTTACTACAGTATAGATTGCTGAAGGGAAATGTACCTTGTTCAGATTTGATGGTAATCAAATGGTATCTAAATCATGATTTTTTTTATATATATAAATATAATACGTGTGTATGTATGTATCTGTATAAATTTTAATTCTTGAATTTTACAAATTTCAGAGAGTTGTAACCAAACATAGTTATAAATCAATAAATTGAAAAAGATAGCTGTTTAAACTGTTATTACTAGTTTTTCTGTTGTTTAGTTTATTGGAAACTGGTTTGAGTAAAAGCAAAGTGGATAAGAATGGGCAATGTCTCTTTCTGCAGTTAAGCTCAACATAATGTTTAGGAAAGACAAGCTATCTAACAATCCTGTTTTTGAAAAGGGCTTGATTCTGTGTTTTGTTCAAAATTAAATAGAAGATTATATACAGAATAGGATTCACTCTTTCAGAGACTAGAAATCATACTTGTTTTTTCACTGATGTCCTCAATAAGAGAAGGATGGTGATATGAATTAAGTTGAGCTACAGTAAGACAGGTGTGTCAAACTCACATCATCATGGCGTGTCACGTGACATATCATGACTTTTTCCCCCTTTGCTAAACTGGGCATGAGTTTGACAGCCATGGGCTAAGACAAGTAAGTAGGCGCAGTCAGGTTTTTTTCCCAAGAAAGGTTCCCTTCCCCAAGTTTCAGTAAATAATGTGTGATAAATTATGCACCATCAAGTTACTGTTGATTCCCAGCAACCTCCAATTTTCTCACAACTATCTATCCTTAACCTGGTCTTTCAAGTGCATTCATTGCCACTGTAACTGAATCTATCCACCTTGCTGCTGGTCGTTCTCTTTCCTTGCATTTTCCCCAGTGTTAGAGCCTTATCCAGAGTGAGAGGTCCTCGCATAATGTGTCTGAAGTAGGATAATTTGAGCCTCATCATTTATGCTTCAAATGAGAACTCTGGATTGATATATTTGATGATCCATTTTGTTTGCTTTCTTTGCTCTCTAGAGTATTTTCAGGATTCTCTCCAATACCAAAGTTCAAAAATAGCAATACTATATTATATATGTATTCCAAGGTTTATTTATTTTTTGTTTTCCACGAAAAAACATTATGGGGAAAACCCTGAAAATGCATTTGGGAGTCTGCAGGTACCCCACATCTACAGATTAGTACCAAATACTATTAGTAATTTAACTGAGAATTTAACTGATAATCCCTTAATTACATAGAAAAGAATTTATATCAGTTGGAAAGTTCAGATTAGTAAAATAATAGTAAGAATAACCATCTGCTAAACAAAGTGCCACAAAATTGAGAAACACAAACCAAAGATACGATCAGTTACATGTACATGATTTCTCCCCAGTATTTAGTAGAAAGCAAATATAGCTTCTCTTGAACTGTTTGTACCTGAATTTTTAGAGAATGGGGGGAAAATATCATTGTATGTCAGGGTATAATTCAGTTTAGCTTAAACAAGTTTGAAAGGTAAGTGTAGCTGTACACCAAATATTCCTTATAAAATCTCTTGTTTAACCTAACTAGGTTGTTTCACTCTCCTGACAATCTTCCAGACAGTCTTCCCATGTCTGGATTCTGACATGGCCTTATTTTGACAATGTAAATATTGTATCTATCTCTGGTTCATGCCAAGAATTCATAAAGTTATAACAATTGTAACCCAAGTAAGCTTTGAGAAATAACACGCTGAACTTACAGAAAACATTTCCTGCTGCTTCTCCGTCTGTTCTTTGTCAGCTTTGCTACAGCATCTCGCACCCTGCCTGACTTGCCTGCCATTCTTTCCCCCTTCTCCCTTTTCTTTCTCTTTCTTTACACAGGTGATTTCTATTCCCTCATTTCCAGGCTGCTAGGAGAAAGGGAAGATGTGGTTCACCTACACAAGTATAACCCTGCAGAAAATGCTGAATCAGATTTTGTAGCCGAGATTGCTAATGTAGTCCAGAAGAAGGATCTTGGCTGGCCTGATGCCAGAGCATTTTCCAAGAATGACAAAAGGGCTAATACCATTCTTGTCAGAGACAGAATCCATAAGTTTCACAGATTAGAATCAACTCTGAGGCCACCGGAAAACAGGCATGTTGCTTTTCAGCAAAATAAACCCAGTGTAGGGAACTGGGAAAAAGAACAGACAGGAGGTAGGTGGTTTGGAGTATTTTTTATATTTCACGATGTGCTCCATTCTGTGCAATGTGAGGAGGAAATGTGAACTGATGTGTTTGGGGATGAGTTTTAAAAATTTATTGTTTGACACTCCTTGTACCAAATGTTTAAATGAAAAATGCATTCCATTCAGTATTGTCATCACGAATTATTAAAATGATGTTCATATTGTATTTGTCTTTCCCATAGCACTAGTATGGCTTTTTTCTAGACTTCGAAACTGTATAGTCTTGTCACAATTTTATTTCATTATTTAATCATCTGTAGATGATTTCTTTATAAATTGCGAAATACTGTATTGTTTATTATTTTGAGATATCAATGGAAAACCAAACTGAATTTTTTTAATGAAAACAAGCTAAAGCTAAAGCTTGTTTTTAAAACAATTTTATTAAATTTCAAGATAAAATAAAATACAAAACAACAAAAAAGGGGAAGAATGGTTACAAAGAGGAAAAAGGTTAAAAAGTGAGAAAGCTAGCTAAATCTGACAAATGCCATTTTTTCCCTTACAGATGTTTATTTCACGCTTACATGAAATATGTGATTGCACTTTCTGCATTTCTATTTATATGTTACCTTTCCAAAAGTGTAAGCATTATTGTTCGGTATATAATATTGTTTTCCCCAGAAGCCCAGAGCTAGTGCGTAAGTTGCTGGTGCCAGCTTATCTATGGAAATAAGTCAAGATGCTGAATAGCATAAATCAGAGAAAGGAAATGAAACAGCAACTCTTTTTCCTGATTAGAAAAGTTGTATTGATTTTTCTTCCATAGAAGACTAAGAGCTGCAGTTAAACCCCAAAATGCAAAAATAAAGAGAGCAAAAAATTCTGCTTTATTTGCTTAATTTATTTATTTGGTTTACTTAGTTTCTCAAGGAGAGAAACCAATCAAGGAGAGAAGCAACCTAGAACTATGAAGACATTTTTTGACATTGAGAACAATAAACCAGTGAAGCAGCTTACCTTTAAAAATTATGATGGCTCCATTACCGGAGACTTCTAAAAAGAGGCTGCGCAGCCATTTGCCTGAAATGATATAGGGTCTCCTGCTTGAGCAGGGAGTTAGACTAGAAGACCTCCAAGGTCCCCTCCAACTTACAATTCCTGAAGCCATAGCCTGCCTCCTATTTTGGATGTATATAATTCAGAGACCATGTGTTTTATACTCTTGCTTTAAAACAGCACTGCCTTTTGCTACCTGAAAGAATTTCCTCAAAAAGGAATAGGTGGGCATTTATGGTTTATTTTTCATTTTTATTTATTATCACATTTATACACCACCCCATCTCCGGAGACTCGGGACGGTTCACAACAGAAACAAACAACATCGTTCAACTAAAACATCTGATCGATTAAAATTCTACATCTAATTTTAAAATCCCCTATTGAAAAGCAAGTGTAATTATTTGGGGAAAATAATGTTGTGAATGTTTATATCAACATAAGAGTTTCAGGTATTGTGAGTATGTAATTTGTGATTTATTTATTTTTTTGCTGTTATCACGAATAAGATCAGGAATCACATACAATACCTGAAGCTCTTATGTTATATCTTACGTTATATAAATATTCACAACATTTTCTTTCATCCTTCTATCCTTGTTATGGCATGATGACTAATGAAAATAATCTAGTCTACTGTTTCTATCATTTAAGCTAATTTCAATTATTGCAAATTAGAATTTATTAAATTTACTTATGTAACTTTTGAGATATTCCTGCCCAGTTGTCTGCACTTAACAGACATACAATATCTAGTACATTCATTCATGGAATGAATAGATATTGTGTGTGTATTGTATGTATGTATGTGTATGTATGTATACTCATGCATATATACATATATACATTTGTTAACCAATTCAATCAAGGGCAACATAATCATGCATTATGTTCATAATAATGCATTATGATTATGTTGCACTTGATTGCATTGGTTAACAAATATTGTAAATTACTTGTAAATATAATAAATTAAAGTATTTCATTGTATTCCCGGGCTGGTTTACTTGGCTATATTTCCGTCAAATGTTTGGAACATTTTCAAATTAGTATAAATGTATTACCTGTTTGGTGTTTTATTCGTATTGAAAGTTTATTTTTCGTTTGGTTTGTAAGTAGAAAACAAATTGTATTCCTACTTTTGCAGCTAAGGTTTTCCTAAGAATAGTAAAAGTTCAGTACTAATTTAAAAACAAAAAAATCTAGAATCCTGAAATACACGGCATTAACCAAGCAATCAAGTGAATACTAACTGCATATTTGGAAGTGTTCTATTGAAATCATTTTTTGCACCAACATATTTGGAATTATTTTCATTCTGTGTATGCAAGGTTTCGAATAAGAAACTCTTGTTTGAGAGTGGGAGTAGGAAGAGAACGGAAACATGAATACAATTCAGCATAATTTTTATACAGTTATTTTAGACAGTTTGTTTGGAAATAAGTCTGAGGGGGAGTCATCAAATTGTGGCTGCTGCTATTCCTGCCAAATTGATGGAATGAGCAATTGCTGTCTCCCTCTGTCGTAGGCAGGCATATTGCTACTGACAGCTCACTTATTGGAATATTGAAATATTGGCATTTACAGCGTAGATGATATAGTAAGAAGGTTGAGATGAGTTCATTTTACATTACGCTTCTATAAGAAGATATGGTTTTCATGCTTCTGGAAACTGCTGGGGAACATGCCTGAGGGATCTATGCTGAGGCTGGGTTTTTTCTATATAACAACATTATAGCTTGCAGTTTTGGCCACTACCAGCCTGAGTATTAGGCCATTATGGTTGTTCAACAAATTATTTAAAAATTGAGGTTAGCTATATTGTAATTATTACACTATATGCATTACAACATTGCATGCAAAAGTACAGGTAGTCATCACAGTTGAGACTTGAATTTCCATCATGAGTTGCTGTGGTCATAAAGCAAGTCATCATGTCATCGGGCCCAATTTATGTCCATTTTTACCATTTTTTAGTGAATCACAAGATCGTTAAGTCATTAACAAATCCATTGACTTAGTTTGTCAGAAGCCAGCTGGAATCTAGTTGGTATCACATGACCAGAAGCCACTGTTGTAAATGCAGTAAATGCAGACTACCTGACGAGCCTGAATTATGATCAGGTGACTTTGGGAGTGGTGTAGCAATTGTAAGGATGCATTGAGGATGCGTTGTAAGTTACATTTTCCAAGGCCTTTGTAAACTTGATCCATTGTTAAATGCATGATTGTAAGGCAAGGACTACCTGTACACATTTTGTAAGAAGCACACACATTATCATAATGTTTAGAATAAATGAATATATATTATTGTTTTTTTCAGGTTTAAAGATAGAAGAAGTAGCTGACTGGCCAGGCATAACCCTCAAACTAGGCCAAGTTTCTGGTCTGGCCCTGGATCCTAATAACAATTTAGTCATCTTTCACAGAGGTGACCATGTATGGGATGCAAAGTAAGCAAATTTAAGTCTATATAGGTGTCTTTGATGCTTTCACGTTTTCTCTTTAATCTCATTCTTTTCTGACTCTTTGTGTGTGAGATCAAGTTATATCAGCTGCTTAAACAGGTGATTTTATTTGAAATCACATTAAAAGAGCAAGATTTTTTTTCATAATCAGGTCTCATAATTTAGTGGCTGTTAATTTGAATACATCCAGAAAAATGGTATGATGTTCATCTTTCTTTAATTTCTTTAATAGAATTTTGATTTTTCATAATTTGAGAGATGTTGCAAGTTCCTATGGAAGTGATGATAGTCATTGATAGTGAAAACAGAGCTACATCCATGTAGTAAAACCATGTAGTAACAGGCGCTAAACTAGGATTTTGCAGTGTTTCAAAGCGCTGCTCAAATGTAGAAAAAGCATGATAAGATAATTTTAATGAATTATTTATAAGTTGTAAGAGAATAGATGGATGCTCATTACCAATGTACTTACTTTCTTTGTTTCCATTTATGTTCCTCTGAAAACTCAAAGACTCCTACCTAATATTGTTCCCAAATAATAAGTTTGCTTGATTAGTTCAGAAAGTGTAACTGGCTCAAAAATTACTAAGTGAGTTTCATGACTGAGCAGAACTTAATTCTGATTCTCCCTGGTTTACGTTTTAACTACTATAATTCATTGACTATTATTTTTATTCTAAAATATCCTCATTGTAGCTTGGGTTTTCCAAGTGGACCTGTCTTCCAGTTACCTTTTCAACATAGCATAAAATAGTAGTAAGTGAAAATAAAAGAGCCTTGTACATTTCCGCAGTGAGTATCCCTCAGAGATTTGTAAATAATTTTTTTAATAAGAGTGTATTACTAATAAGAGGAATGCAATAACATAGGAAGAATGTTTATTATCATATGGAGTAGTTTCCTTCCCCCCCTTGAGAATTGACCTTCATTAACAGCCTTGACTAAAAATATGCACATAATCAGAAAATTAATGCACAGTTATTAATTGTTATTTATCAGTCATAGAGGTACTCAATTATTAGCCTTAGGAATTCAGTTCATTCTTTGTGGTTGATTGCTTTCCCTTCATACAACTAGAAAGATGTAAACAGATTATCAGTGCTTCAGGCATAGTACAAAATGGCAGCAATATATTAATAATACATGAACATAAAAAGCTGAGCATCCCTGCAAATAAATGTAGCAGCTGCTTGAAAATATTAGGCAACTTCATTTAGTATTATCCATAGAGTTCTATGATCAGGATCCAGTGCTGTGTGTCTATATCAGTGTTCTGCCCCAAACAACTTAAGCCACTGTCAAATTTACAAAGCAATCTGTTCTTTATTTTTTTTTAAATTGTTCTTTAAATTGCTGCCTTTGGGGGTGCATGCTCTTTTGCTTGATCATTTTCTTTTATTCTGATGAGATAGCAACTTCAAGAGAATCCTGCCAAATAACAGATAAACAAATGTTTTTGGAACATGCCTCAAGTCTGGAAATTCTGTTTGTAACCTTGTTATCCATCTTGATAGTGTATTAGTAGTATGTCTCAAAAAAACTGGATTTTCACCATAATAAGAGTTTTTGTGTATAAATAAAATATATTTAATATGCTGTTATTAAATCTAAACTTAAAGTTACTTGAAATAGAATCTGATGCTATTTAAATTAATAAAGATTAAATTCAGTTTCTTTTATCTCTCAATATGTTAACAGCTTACACTGCTTTGCTTTTCTCTCCCAGCTTCCTTTTATGGCTTTCCAGAAAACATTCATTGTTAAAAAATAAAACTGAAATTATAGATGAACTAAGTCAATTTGCTCTTGAATTTATGTGGAATTTGTGCTCTGGATTTATTAATGTCACTTTTAAGCATTTCTTCAGACGGATTTCTATAAATAAGAATGGTGATCTAATTAATGTAATAATAAAAAATATACTTAAAAGTCAATTAATTTATGTAAAATAACTGTAATTGTTCAGCTCCTGTGGATTTTTCTTAATTACTATGTTGTGGATTGTTTCTGTAAGGAAAATGTAAGAAATATCTTTCTTATTCTTACAGTCTTACTTAACATGTAATTTTAGTAGTTTGTATTTTGTGTTCCATTCTAGCAATTTAGTTATAAATATATGACAAAGAATAATACTATGCCCATACTGCTGTATTTCAGTCAGTGCCTAATGCTTATATCAACAGACTATTTGCAATTATAAGGAAAATGTAGTTACATATAGTTAATTTCTCCGGAGATAATGGCATGAGTGTGTCATATCAAGTATATAACTCATAATGATCCTAGTAGAATTTTCAAAATACTTTAATTCTAGTTTAAAATAGATTGAAACATTGAAAGGTTATCTTATTGTGTCTACAGTGCATTTAAAATCAAGTATTACTTTGATGTAGAAACTAGAGGAGGAGGGAAGAAAGAATATAGAGCTTTAAGATTCATATTTGCTTTCTGTAAGTGTGTTTGTGTATGCATGTAGTGTCTACTAAGAACCTTCTCTCATGGCTTTTTCCTGACTTTTTGTTATATCTGATATAATATTTAAAAAGTCATGAAAAAAGACTTCAAAGAAGGTTGTTACTAGACAGCTGTTTCCATAAAGGTGAGGGTTATGCTGACAATATTGTAATACAAAGTTCAAATATATACATATTTTAAAATGTAAGCTCTGAGTCACATCAGTGAGAAGGGGACAGTATAGATCTTTAATGCAGGAAAATATATATGTTGTTAATAGAAAGACTTGTAGGATGAAACATGGAGAGTTCCTGCAAGAAGCAGACACTGGATGTCAACTTAGAAAGCTATCTTCCTAGCTTTCTAGCTATTGTCAGGCACCAATGGTGTTACCTAGTTGGGTAATGAAATGTCTGCAAGCAATCAGTCAAGCTCAGAATATCAAGGACTCTTTAAAAACTCTATCTGAGAAATAGTTATTAAAGAGTCTGAGCTAGGGAAAAAGTTTTAATAGAATCTAAAGTACTTAAATGACTGTTCACGGTTTAAAAGAAGCAGATAGAGAAAAACATTAAAACCCTGAGGGATTGTGAGGTCGATTGAGATCTTATGGGGTATTTGGTCTTTGGAACTGATAAGCATACTTTTAATTATTACAATGTACTATAGTATGCTCACAGATTTACTGCCATTTTTACTTAGATATTTCCAAAATGAATACTATGTTGAACAAAATAACTTTTTACTGGAGATACAGTAGTGAACGGCCAGATGTTAGTATTCCAGGCCAGAATTCTAATTCATGTTAACTAAAATATGGTCCAACAAGAAGCCAGTTGTATACTAACATATATTTCTTTTTTTCTTTTTCTTTTTACTTTAGTTCGTTCAATAGTAGCTATGTTTATCAACAAAAAGGACTTGGACCAATTAAAGAAAATACTATTCTTGTAGTAGAGGCTAGTACTTCAACAATTCTTCGTTCCACAGGAAGAAATATGTAAGCTCTTTTTAAAAAAAACAACACAATTTTGATGTATTCGTTATGTTTGATCAGTTTGAACTGATTAATTCTGCTGTATTGTGTGTATACTAATCTATTTTTGTGCTGAAATTTCTTCAATTTGGCTAGCATCTTTGGAAACAATTCTTATTTTTGTCTCTACTGACTGTTTAGTGACCATATGAATACAACTCCAGTCAAAAATAAAAACAGATTGTCTGGCTGTCTATCTAGCTATCTAGCCATCTATCTCTAGCTATATCTATCTTGGAGAAAAAGTAGGGACACAGAAGGCTTGCCAAATGTCTGCTTATACTTGACCTGACTATAAATACTATGTGAGGTGGATGCACTTCTATCATTCAATTAAGTACTACGGGATGAGATTGAAAGTCATCCTGTATTGTATTTTATTGCTTCAATGTGGTGCAAAAATCACTTTTCTCCCATATCTCACATGTTCCTTCTAGGCATGAAATAGGTGTGATCCTTTATCCTGGATCACTCTAGTAAGCAAAATAGGCATTGTTTCTCTTCTTTATTCCCTCTAGATATGTATTTGTTTTCATGTATCCTGTAAACAGTGTGCAATTCCAAAACATTCTTATGCTTGAGTGACATGATTTGTCACAGCATCAAATCTGAATAGAATTTTTGAGATAAAGATTGTGACAAGACTGACCTTTTTTACATGCAGTGTACTCTCCTAGCTCTTGGTAACTTTTCAGTCTGCATGCAGGGTTTAAAGTAGGTTTTAGTGAAATCATTCCTGCAAATTACCCTGAATGTTATTACATGCCCATCATCTTTGCAAAGCTTTCTCCACTGTCAATTAAGATTCATTAGGGAATTTTAAGCTGAATACATTTACAAGACTTCCCCATGATCAAGAATCCTATCTTACCGGGCTTCCGGTTTGGATCGCTGCTCTTCGCTGTCGCTTCTTTTGAAGCGTCTGTTTTCGCTTCT
>JAOYMU010000192.1:90783284-90793389 GCA_025802295.1 Psammodynastes pulverulentus | reverse complement strand
CAAAAGGCACCTGGACTTTGTTTTTTCTTGAAGATGTTTCGCTTCTCGTCCAAGAAGTTTCTTGGATGAGAAGCGAAACATCTTCAAGGAAAAACAAAGTCTAGGTGCCTTTTGAAAATGCACCTTTGGGACAACCGTGATCTGGATGACTGAGAATGTCTACAGACTTTTACTTATGCAATTTGGGATGAACACTGTTTGAATAGTATTGCAGACTAAAGGAACCATTAGCACTACTCAAGTGAGGACACAGATAAACCTCCAAGTGCTTCACCCTCTAAAAGGGTGTAAATGATCAGCTGTCTTTCATTCCCCACCATCCAGTCAGAGCTGAAAAAGCTTCTTGGATAAGAAGCTAAATGTCTTGAAAGAAAAAACAAGGAAGTCCAGTTGCCTCCTGAAAAAGCACCTTTGGAACAATGGCCAGAATGTGAATTCTTTCCTAGAACAAAATGTGCCAAAGATGAGGCTCAAGTCCTTGCTATCTCTCAGGTAGACTACTGCAATTCACGTTATATGGGGCTGTTCTTGAAGGTTACTCGGAAGTTGCTGCAAGTTCAGTGCAGCTGCTTATCCCCTTTTCTTTGGGAAGGTATTTGGTGGAAGAATGATCTCCTTAAAGTTGCAGTAGTTTTTATTTAAAATAAACAAATATTTTGTTCTGATTTTGACTTGGCTTAATAAATTTCATACTTTGTAGGCCATCTAAATTTGTTGGAATCGGCAGAGGTAACTAAACGTTACATGTGTTTTTGTCAATCCCTTAATACCCATACAGGTAAGAAGAAAAGCCACCTCTTAATTAAACAAAGCCAATGTAATTCACCAAAATTTCATAGAACCATTTAGATATATAAAAAGGTATATTTTATGTATCATTTTGGTGCATCTAGAGGTCATCTTGATTTTTGCAACTCAGGTATGATGGCCCTCGTTCCAGCCTTGATGCACAAGGTTGTTGTTTTCAAAGAGTGGCTAAGCCACTCTTAATTAAGCAAAGGAATGATGATATATGAAATATTCCAAAGTGTACATGCAATATTGCATTGCACAGTGATTGTGGGACTGAGAAATAAATGCAATAAAATGAGTACAGCACAGAACAATTTTAAATGTTAAAGTGTTGTATCTTATGATTCTCGATGTTTTTGTTTATGTACATATATGAACCAAAGACAAATTCCTTGTGTCCAATCACATTTGACCAATATTCTATTCTAAATCAGTAAGATATCTTCAGAAGATTTTTAGCCTGAAAGGCCTAACTATTTGTTAATGATAATAACCTATAGGTTGAGAGTAAATTAGGACTACCAGATTTAGACTGAAAAAGACCAATAAATTTCTAGACATCAGCAAATAAAACTAGTGACTATTGGGATTTTTACAACCCTGGCTTGATAATCCTAGAAAAGAGGTTATTTATAAATAACCTTCAGCCAGATCTACTATACACTCTTTAAATTGTTTTGGTGAACAGTTGCAAGGTGCCCTTTCTCAGCCCATGCGCCTTAGTCTGCAATATATAATGAAATCCTTATTAAAAATGTACAGATATTTATTCTTGCTTCTAATAGAGATGAGGAATGATGCCAATTCTTTGTCCTGGCTTCAAAAAGATAATCCCTTTAGGTGAACTCAATTGGGGTCATCGTGGCAACGTTTTTCTTGGCAATAACATGGGGGGGGGGGGACTTCTTTCCTTGTAGTTTTAATCGTCCTCGCGGTCCAGCGCTGACATTTTCCAGTCGTCCGTCTTCCAAGCTCTGATCCGAGTTTTTGACCTCAGGCAAGGTCGGCTAAGCTCAACCATTTGCGGTTCCCGTATAAGCCAGCCCAGTTAAGAGTTAGAATTACACCCCGAAGTTCTTCCCCAACTCGCGAATGAACATGCAGAAAGAAAAGAGGAAAAAAAGTCTCGAACGGAACCTGGAAGTCCTTGATACGGCCGATAGAGGCGTCACTCTTCCGAACAATCCTTACGACCGACATTATGACGGAGAGGAGGGAGGCGGAGAAAGAACAGCGGGTCAAGGGTAAGAAGGGGTGTGGTGGCGGTAACCACGGTAGCCTCGGGGTTTTTTTCTCTCAATTGGGAAGGAAGTTAAAGCACGATGCGGACACGCTATGGCAGCCGCCGGGGGAGCAGGTGAGAGGGCCTGACTTGCTGGTCGAGGGTGGGCGGGTTGTTTTTCTCCTCTTACCCCAGCGGGTGAACGCGGACCGCTCTCTCCTTAAGCTCTTGCTCTCTTGGAGGGCGCCAATGAAGCAAGGGGCGGGTCCAGGGCGCGAGCGTGTCAGGTGTGTGGATTAGGGTGGAACGTTAGGTAAAAGGTGAATGGCGCGCGCGCCTTCTACACTCGCTGCCCCCGCCCAGGGAAAAGGCGCGCGCTCCTGAGCGCCGCTACTGCTGCGAGTTTTTGCTCTTCTCTTGCGGTGTCGCCGGGCGCAGCCGAGGAGAAAACGCGAAGGTGCTGCTTGCGGTCAGGTGTTTTCCCTCCCTCTCTGGGAGAGGTACACAATAAACATCCGCCGTTCGTGCGTTTCGGGCCTCCCTGACTCCGGGGAGATAGTAGTTGTGCTTGGGACCTCTGTTGTTATAATAAACCGTCCGGAATCGTGGAAGGCGTTGCCTGGGGGTCCTGGAGGTTGAACCGCATGCTCTTTCGAAGCAGAAAAAGCAGCAGGAGAACGGCTGCCAGTTTTATTACGGTCAGGCAGTGTCACGGGGTAGCATCGATTATTTGAGATTCCGGGTCGCAATCGCTGCTTCTTCCGAGCACGCTGTATTTAACAATCCTACTGGAGGAACCTGAAATGTATATCAAGCAGATTATAGTTAAACGGGAGTTGAAGGAAGCAACTTTTTTTTTTTGACATCTTATGATGGCTTGCTGCACGCATGCTAAAATATAAAACCAAAAAGACTTGATTTTCAGATGGGAGTTTCTGAATCTTGGTGTATTTAATATGTTGGGTGAACACTGAGCGATGCTTCATAATTCTCCTTCCTTTGCAGTGTTAGTCTCAGCACATTTAAAAGCACCACGCTTCACCTTCTTGCTTTCCTGCATAGCTCAGGCTAAAAGTGCACATTTGCCACCTACAGGATATACCCAAGCATTTCATTCTTGGTTTCTTTCTTTTTCCTTTTTGCACTTTCTGGATTTTTTTTTAAATTCCTTTCTGTAAAGCTTAAAGAATAAACAAAAAAGATTGATACTTAAATTACACTTTTGCTGCACATTAATTAGCTAAATCAAAAAAGACAGGCTTAAGAAGAAATAAGCTAATAGAGTTTACTAAAGCTGAAATTCTATAGGATTCAAATTATTTGTCTTAGCACAATATAATAACAATGGTATCATAATGAGTTTTAGGTAATATAGTGCTGTATAAATGAACTGTATAACTGCAGTTGAAGATGCACCATTGATAGTTTGGGAGTGTTAAAGAAAATAACATTTCTTTGTAAACTCTCAGAAACTATATTAGAATCCCCAACATAGTTCTCTTGGAGTTTGACTGTGTTAATAGAAAAAGTGTAAATTGCTTTGGTTATATTTGTTCAGTTTTTTTCTTAGTTGTTGTGATGTGGCATTGTTCACTAGTTGGCTTAAGATAATATAATTTGGTTATATTATTTCTTTACTTTGGAATTTCAAATAGATAAGTTACAGTTCTGTCATCTGTCTTGTTCTACTGTTATTTTTTTTCTCTAATGTTAAATTAAAAACAATCATAAGTGTTCCAAACAGAATTTATATTTTGGTATGGTAACAGTTAATAGCTCCTGGTATTATCCTAAAGTATAATGAAACAGTTCTTTAGCAAGTACAGCTCCATAAAGGCATATAAATTGCATGCTTTAAAAAAAATGCAGGAAAATACAAAAAAAAATCCCAACTACGATTCATTCCATCTCTTTAGTGGTAGATAAGCATAATCTTTTAAATAAACAATTTGTTTTAAATAATTGAAGGTTAAGTAAAATGAATAATTAAAATACATATATTCAGGATATGCGTAGTGTATGTTCCTATCAGATCACTTGTATGTCTGATATTTTAAGCATAACTAAATGAATTAAACCGGTGGACTTTCAGGGTTACTAATCTTTCATAAGAACTACGAGCAATGGAAATATTTCTATTATTTCAGAAGTACAGTATATAACAAATGACATCAATAAACATCAAGTGCTCATTTTGGGGTATGCTTTTAGTAGCTTAAAATATCTCACAGCTAATAGATAAATTATGGAAAGGGTAAAAAGCCAATTGAAGGAGAGAAGTTAATAACTCCTCCAGCAATACATTGGAATTTATTCATATTTAATTATTTCCTCTGTCTTAGGAAATTATCTGATGAAAAGCAGTGCCAAGTATATAACTGAAAGATGAATATACAGGTAGTCCTCAACATACGACCACAAATGAGCCCAAAATTTATGTTGCTAAGTGAGAAATTTGTTAAGTGAGTTTTGTTCTGTTTTATGACTTTCCTCGCCACATTTGTTAAGTGAATCATTGCAGTTTTGAAATTAGTAACACGGTTATTAAGTTAGTCTGGTTTTCCCATTGACTTTGCTTGTCAGAAGTTTGGAAAGTGGGATCACATTATCCCGGGACTCGGTAGTGGTCATAAGTATGAAGCAATTGCCAAGTTTCCAAATTTTGACCATGTGACCATGGGGATGCCGCAATGATCATGTGTGAAAAATAGCCAAAAGTCACTTTTTTCAGTGCCGTTATAACTTTGAATGGTCACTAAATGAACTTTTGTAAGTCCAGGATTACCTGTACTGCTTTGCATCTAAGGAGCTGAGCCAGTATGCTATCTCATGGTTTCTTTCTGCTTTTTTCAGCTTTCCTTCCTGGTAAGAAAATATGTGCAACTGTATTATTTATGTTTGTAAAATCATAAATTTTTAGTGTACTGAAAGATGAGATAATTTTTCTCCAGGTGCATATACTAATTAATGTTCCAGTCAGCATGTCCATTGCTGAAAATCTTGAGAAACTTGAGTCTGAGGAGAGGAGTTGGAAAGTAGTTTGATTTTAGGTGCTCTCTCAATTTTGCCTTTTTAAAGACAGTGCTCTGCCACTGACAACATCAGGACCATGTCCAGTATAATGTTTCCTTAAGTCATTCATTAGGTTACTGAGCTGAATGCAGCTAAAAGTTTCTCACTGTTTTGTCTCTTCAACTACAAATTTAACTGTACATCTGGTTCTTTATACCTTTGTGCTTGTTGCTTTTTCTGTTTTTGTATTTCCAGATGTTTCTATATCTACATCTCTTTCTTCTATATACATTTCTCTTCCCAGTATTTTCATCTACAGATAGTCTTCAACTTAACAACCACAATTGAGCTCAAAATTTCTGTTGCTAAGCAAGACAGTTAAGTGAGTTTTGTTCCATTTTATGACCTTTTTTGCCACAGATGTTAAGTGAATCACTACAGTTGTCAGTAACATGGTCATTAAGTGAATTGGACTTCCCCATTGGCTTTGCCTGTCAGAAGGTTGCAAAATGTGACCACATGACCCTGGGACACTGCAGCCATTGTAAATACATGCCAGTTGTCAAGGGTCCAAATTTTGATCACATAACCGCAGGAATGCTGCACAGGGTCATAAGTGTGAAAATTGGTCATAAGTTTTTTTCCCCGTGATGTTGTAATTTTGAAGGTCACTGAATGAATGGTTGTAAATCAAGGACTACCTGTATGTTGGCTGCTAGAATTTGGAACAGGCCATTACTATAGAGATAATATATGAGTCACAAGACAATTACATGGTCATTAAAAATAAAAGGACCAGTCAGCATCATTTATCTTTCCTCTTGGGATAATGTGAATCAGTTATAAAACCAAGGATGCAAAAATGTTTCCCATTCCTAGTATCTGTACAATCTCTTTTTAAGATAATAAGGTTGTATATCTTCCTTCAGAATTTGAGTATTATGGAATAACTAAAATATGTTGCTGCAGAAATAAAGCAAGTTATTGAGAACAGCATTGTAGATTTTTTTTTATTAAGTGGATGCTAAATTACTAATATTTTTAAAGGTTTGCTTAATTGCAAAAAATATAAAAGCGTGATTCATTATTACATGACTTAGGAGTCATGTAAGAGAAGAAGAAAAGAAAAATGTTTTAATTTTCCTATCAGTAAAAAAGTTTTCATTTGTAATTAAAAATCATAGAAACATCTTTTTAAAATACTGCATTAAGTTTAACTTCATTATTAGCAAATATCTTACAGATTGCCCTTGAAAATATCATTGGTTCCATATCAACAATATGAAAATTATTTCTGATTAACAAAACAATCATATTTTTAAAAAATGATTTCAAAGTATGTAGGTGCTATGCTTTAATGAGGGTCTTTGATTTTGAATCTAGTACTGTATTTTCCGGAATATAGAGCGCATCGGAATGTAAGCCGCACCCACTAAATTTTAAAGGAAAAAAATATTTTTACATATATTATAGCCTCACCTGATAAGCCGCAGATATATACGTTGTGAAATGAGATATTTACACAGAAAGGTTTTTGCGCCTGCTGATGGCAGTTAGCGAAGAAAAATCTATAGATAAGCCGCATTGTTGTACAAGCCGCAGGGTTCAAAGCGTGGGAAAAAAGTAGTGGCTTACAGGCTGGAAAATACGGTAAGTATCAATCATTAAAACTGATGCATATTTTTCCAACTTATCTAGCCACTTCTTACCCTGTTCTACATTCTTTCATCATATGCATACATTTCATTTGTTCTTTTATCTCAATCCTCTCCCTTTGGCTTAAAGTTCAATGTGATCAGTGTTATCTGTAATTAATTATTACATACAATACAATAAATATTTTGTTCATCATTTCACAATGTAACAGGTGTATGTCATATACTTGGCAACAAAATCCTGGTATCCATTGTTCTCTCTCTTTTTTAAAGAATCTGAACTTATGCAATGTTTGTATTCCTAGAGACGACTAAGTTGTATTTTATATTGCCTGCATTATCATGTGGTATACTTTATTTGTTTGTTCATTAGTCTAAAAGTAGCCAGTTACCTCATATCCATTTAGTCACCAATCATATTTTAATTCACTTGGATTTCCACGTGAATGGGTCTGTGAACTCCAGCATATTCTGCATAGTTCACAGTACATACAGCACACAGCCCCAGGAAAATAGAATAGTTGCTTGAGCACATAACACTTTACCCACATAACACTCCCTTTCTTTGGCATACTGCTTTGCCAGTCTTTTGTCTTGTACCTGCTACATTCCTGGCTAAGTTACAAATTGCATACCACAGCATTCTTCCCTAAATGCATCAAGCTAGAGCAGTATTGCTCTCTTCCAAATGTTTTATTAAGGTTTATTATAGTACAAAATACAATGAAAATTAAGATTTTAAAAAAGGACGGATGGAGCTTTAAATGATAAAATGACATGTGATATTAAAATTAGAAATTGTATTTATAAAGAAGATATTTTTTGGAAAATTTGGAAACCATTTGTGGACTATGCGCTTGGAAATTTGGACGCTTTGATACCTGTACCCAGAGAACGTGGATTTTGGCGATCATGAAGATATATCCGAAGAACCAAATCTTCCTTTCTTATGTATAGCACAGGGTGAAGTATTGTATATGTTGTTGTTTATAATCTTTAAAATTCAATTAAAAAAAAAAAAAAGGACGGATGGTGGGGAGAGGAAAAAACCATTGACTTCCCACTGTTTCCAATACAATGAATACTAACTACATTTACAGTGTCAATATTTTCCATAATTGTAATAATTGCTTAGTTATTACAAACCATTTCTTTAACTACACAGTTATTCAATCTTCAAACTAAAGTCTAAGTTCCTTTTTACTATTTTGAGAATAAAACCCAGGAAACAGGACTGAATAAAATCTCCTCTTTGTTTAAAAATGTTTACATTGCCATCACCATTATTCCCCATCCATTTTTTTCATTGTGAGAAATACTATATTTTTCTAGCTACATGTAAAATATTTTCTGCAGTGTTATTATGTATAATAACAATCACAATATTCTTTAAGTGGAATTCTGAGAATTGAAGTCCACACATCTTAAAAGTTGCCAGGGTTGAAAAATTGGGAATTAAGCAGTGAAAGAAAAACAAGATGTTATGTTAGCAGCAGTTGTAATGGTGGCTGCTGAAGAGCATGACCTTTTGGATGATACGTGACTTGGAAACAAGGATATCTGCAGGACTTTATAGACAACCATTAGATTGGCAACAGAAAGATTGTAGTCCCATTTAGTAATGGGGGATGATTTCTGAGGGTGGAGGGTAAGGAAACAACTAAGAAGGCTATGTGTGTGTGGAAGTGAATGAATGAGAGAATGTGAGAGGGAGAAATGATAGTTTTGTGTGAAGAAAAAAAAAGCATGTTGCTTATTGAATTAAAGAGATAAGTATATTCTAGCGACTTTGTTCAGAAATCTAAGAGCCATTTTCCCTAGAGTCAGTGCTGTATTATTTAATATATCCAAAATCCCATAGTGAAAAACTTAATTCAGAATGTCAAAATCATACAGTTTTATATACTATGACTAGAAAGGATAACCATCATGGATTCTATGTATACTATCGCTGTCTTGTGAACCTTAACATTTTGGAGATTACCTTCTCCTTTGCTGATATACAACAGCTGCCTGGTGATACCAAGGAAAATACTGACTTCTCCTTCCTGTCTGTTAGGGATCCTGAATAGTAAATGGATCCCGAACCTGCTGCCTTTGGCCGCCAGGGAGCGTAGTATGAGAACACTCCACCCACCCCATCTGCTGTGCCAGTGGGAAAGAGAGGGAAGGGGAGATTGGATATCTTAATACCTCATATTTTAGGGATCCCAGAGTGTAAATGTAGAACTGCATGGAAAACAAGAGTAGCCAAATGTGGAATTTCATCAGATCTCTAAATTTCCTAAAAACGAAGGCATTGTATCCGTATTTTATGTTTTGTCTGCATGCAAACTAGCAAATGAATAGATGAATGTTGTGGTAAACTTGGAATGATTTATGTTGGAATGGAGAGAGAAATAAAGTAAATTGAATATTGCTTTCTGCTGCTGATATAGGCAATATATAGTGGCCATAGATATTCAATTGACGCAAATGCAAAATATTACCTTATATGTCATCTGATTGTTCTAACCAGTTTCTTGCAATGCTGCTGCTTGTTGGTTAGATATTAAGAGTGAGGTAATAAATACTGCCCTTTGAGCTTGTTGTTGTCATCTTTCCTGGGGTTAGGCTAACTCAGTTTTCCAACTATGGACTTTCAAAGGTGATAGGAAAATGTATTAGATGAAAAAATAAATTATGAATACTTCATAAAAATATAGCTCACTAGGCATCTGTAATACATGATTTTTTTAATTGTTGTAGTCTTCAGTTTGTTCTGAATGTATTTTATAGTGTTTTCTTTGGAGTATAGATTTTGTTTGATGCTAAAGAAGCTTTCTAGGTGCTAAATAATAATACTGACATTGAAACTATAATATTAATCCTAGGAGCAGTGAGTATTTAAATACATTAACACATTGGATGATGTGGCAGCTTACTTTGCGGCGAAGAGCATAAAAAGCATAGGCTAACACCTAACTTTAAGTTCAGTTCTGCTCATGTATGTTATGTTTGTCTCTGTAACTTCTAATTCTCTTCTAATTCCTTCTCTTCTTGCTGCTAAATTAACAAAATGTTCCAGAACTTTAGTAAGTACATAGGTGAAAAAAGTTCTGTGAATTATGGGTAATATCACTTTTAATCTATTTTTTCAAATAGATAATTATTTGATCCTTTAGTTTATACATAAAGAAGAAGAATATTGACTTCTATAATCAAGATATAAAATAAAAAGTGAAATAATCTGAAATGTTTTGACAAGTCTAACTGCACTCAAGCTTTATTATAATACATAGTAAATAGAATTACACAAAAAATGGTCATAAAATATTGCATGGCAATATAGTTTATTTTCATCTTTGAAGACAGCGCTCCAGAGGGTTAACATCATTGCCCAGAGGATCATTGGTTGCCCTCTCCCCTCCTTGGAAGAGCTTTA
>JAOYMU010000192.1:90732487-90750936 GCA_025802295.1 Psammodynastes pulverulentus | reverse complement strand
GTCAACCTTGAGCCTGGAGAGATTCGATCTGCCTAATTACAGGCATCTGGCTGTTAGCAGAAGTCTGCAATTACTGCGTCCTATCTTCTGCGCCACCAAGGCTGAGTGAGGCAGAAATGCTGTATTAATAGACTGAAAGTTCTGTTGGAAGAACTTCCCAACTACTACCATAGTTTTTGGATGATGTTCTAATTTTTTTCTGGTAATGATTGCCAAATATATACTTACCTCAGTTCCATTTTAACACAAAACTAAGGAAAGCCAAGTATTGGGCTGTTCACAGTATTTTAAATTGAGAATTATATGTTTCTTCAAGATGACAGAAATGTATCCAGAAAAATCAGAGAAACAAGCAAGCCATAAAGAAACAAGCAAGCTGAAAATAAATTTCAGCCATAATTTTAAATTATAGAACTGCATGTGAACCTATAGAGAACATAATCCTGATTCTACCTGCAATAAAAAATGGAGATACTCCTTGACATTTGGAAAGTGGATTAACAAAAATCGTAACATGAGATGGTCTGATTCAAGAAGAAAGATTTGCTATAATTAATATTTCAGCGGCTGAAGAAAAAGACCTAAAGAACAACATATCCCGTATGCTAGTATTTCACATTTTTATTCTGAGGAAGGAGTAATATTAGCGCAACAGTAGTTCCAAAAATATTTGGCAACTTTATATAACGGAATTTTTAGTATTTTTAATTGGTTTAAGTAGGTGTGCTGCAACCAGTTTAGTGCAATGGTTAAAATATCAAGAAAGCCAGAGTTTATGAGTTCTATGTTGTCCCACTTTAGGCCCAAAACAGCTGGTTGACCTTAGGCCAGTCCTTCCCTCTCAGCCCATGATAGCAAGAAGTAGCAAACCACTTCTGAAACATCTTGCCAAGAAAACTGCAGGGACTAGACCTAGACCAGGCAGTTGCAGGTGGTCAAAAATTGACTTGAAGAGGAAAAAAAAACCCAAATCGCTAAGAATAATTAGCATTGTTTATCTAGGAAAAACTAAGGCATTAGATAATGTGGAAGTAGTGGTTTGACAGCAAACCTTTGCTCCTGCTTTGTACTCCACAGCAGAAGTGTTTAGTATTCCAAATTGTCCACAGGTGTTTCTTCTGGCATGACTTGAACTATAGAAAATCTTCCTTTGTCTGCTGTAGGTCTTAAGGTTCCTCTCAGTCTTTAAAAAATATATATTCTGCTTTGTGCAAGTTCTGTCTGCCTATTAAGTCTATTGGTAACCATTTTAAGGGATGTAGTGGCTCAGTGGCTAAGACGCTGAGCTTGTCGATTGAAAGGTTGGCAATTCAGTGGTTTGAATCCCTAGTGCTGCATAATGAGGTGAGCTCCTGTTACTTGTCCCAGCTTCTACCAACCTAGTTTGAAAGCACATAAAAAATTCAAGTAGAAAAATAGGGACCACCTTTGGTGAGAAGGTAACAGCATTCCAGGTGCCTTTGGCGTTTAGTCATACTGGCCACATGACCACGGAGACATTTTCGGACAGCGCTGGCTCTTCGGCTTTGAAATGGAGATGAGTACCGCCCCCTAGAGTCAGGAACAACTAGCACATATGTGCAAGGGGAACCTTTACCTTTACCTAACCATTATAAGAGTAGTAGCTCAAGTTTGGCAGAGATAGAATTGGTTAAACAATGCTTAACTGTAGCAAAAATATGAAGAATTGATGTTCCTCTTTGCATTTGTTGTCATAACTATTCTATCTTTGGTCATCAGCTAAGTTACCTTCTGTGGCATCCACAGTGACAATCACTGGCTTCAAAATAATAGTTCTGCCCCCTTATAATGTGCTTTGCACACATTGCACACATCCATTTTAGAGCCAGTAACTGTTGCTGCAGACGTCTCCTAATCCTTACTGTAGGTCTCTTCCTTCTGTCAATGGACAAATCAGTGTTAGCTCCAGGAGATCAGGATTCACAGGCCACTTAATCTTGTGGCATAAACTTCTATTTTCCAACAATTGCTGTACATAATGTATGTCTTGTTATTTTGAGCCCTCCCATCTTTCATCTAGCATTTGCAGTGAATTCTTTTGACACAAGAACGCTTCTGAGTTAGCTGGTCTGTTGAAAGCAAATTCTGTAATCTGTCCTTCCTTTACTATATTTCCGTAACATTTGTTACAATAATGGAAAAATGTATTACTCTAATAGCATAAATACTTTTATTAAATTTCAACAGTTTATAATTTTTAATGACATGAATATTTTTGACACATGCTTTCTTTCAGGATTCAAAAAGATCTGCTATAACAGTATTATACCTATCTCTCTAGCTTTTGATTTATACATGTGAGTTCTATTAGTTCTATACCAATTAAATCTTAATTTACTGAACGTTATTTGAAATATGTGGGAAGCTTGAAAATATACTATATTACATTTCCTTTGAAGGCATCCTTTGTATATATTTAAAGGAACAAATTCTTTTCATTTCAAAAAGAGATACTGAAAACTTCCATTTAAAATAAAAGATTTTGGTTACAAAAAATAATTTGATAATAAAATATTTTTAGTCACTTTTTCTTTAGATGCTGATATTAAGTTACTGCCAGTGTGTATCCGCATCAATTATCTTTAATTTTGTCATTTATAAACAAAAATTGTTATTTTTTTGAAATTATTCCTTGTGAACTTTATCTTGGTGTTAAATTACTTAATATCTTTCAAACGGTATACTGTATTGAGATTTGTGTGTATTGAGCTTTGTTGATATGGAAGTGTATTTACTGGTGGCTGGTTTGGTTCATTTGTCTAAGAACTAAAGGAGGAATGAAGTTTAACCAGACAATCGATGTGGCTAAATTTCACTGACATTAGAAAAAGTTAGTGAAATACATATCTTCCGCAGTTAAGAAATTAACTGCTACTGCTCTCAAAGTTCAGCTATATAATTTCCAAAGAGTTTTTAATTTTATTTCATAAGAATACTGCATTAATGATAAGGATGCAGCAAAAGTGTATGTGTGTGTGTGTGTGTGTGTGTGTGTGTGTGTGTGTATGTATGTTTATAAGTATTACGTTTGTGTTTGAAATACACACATACACACACAATTTTACACATTTCCGTGTAAAATTTAAAAATCACCATTAATATTGCTGATGTACTGTACCTGTAGCAAAACCAGTAGCTGAATAGTTGCAGTTGCTGGTGGGTTTTGTTTGGTTAGAATCGAGCTATTTAGAAAAGAGTGCAACTATATTTTATTTTCTTACCATTTAGCTCTGACTCTAACGTTGCATGCTTTGCTGTTTTTTTGCCCCCTTTCTCATTTCCAGGAAGAGAGCCCCCTGAGTGTGTCTAGCCCAGAGTGGCTGCATTATACCAGTGGTGTGGGTACTGGGCGTCGAAGACGCAGATCAGGGGAACAAATCACTTCTTCCCCTGTGTCCCCTAAATCATTGGCTTTCACATCCAGTATTTTTGGCTCATGGCAACAGGTTTTTAAACTTTACTTCATTAAACGTTACTGTGCATTCCAAGCAGGAACCAATTGTCTTTAAGGACATCTAATCCCTTGTTCTGGATTTTGTTCAAAGTAAATTACTTCACCTGTCATTAAAATATGATTTTAAAAATAATAGTTACTTCCAAAAATGCCTGGGGGGGAAAAAAGCAAGTGCATGTCTTATTTTTGTTTGTTTTTTTCCTACACAATTTTCACTGAATGTATTTGGTTATAGAATTGGTTGCTTTCAGCACTATATGGATTATTATGGGTTGTAGCCTAATGAAACAGACCTAAGCTCTGGCTTAGCTGTCCTTCAAGGCTTTTTTCGTAAAGAAATAAAAGCAGCAGCATATAATTTGATGGCAAGCAAATCTAAATGGATTTTTTTTGCTGATATTGGAAATAATTGGATTATACTATTTTTGGGGTAAGAAATAGGTAATATTTTCAGTCGCCATTAACTGTGCAGGAAAAAAATCATTAGTACTAATCATTATTTTCTCCATGCCTTAACCGGATATACTTTTTTTTTCTTCCCCTCTCCTCCTCCTCCTCCTCCTTCTCCTCCTTCTTCCCACAGTACTTCACCCATTGTCATGTAAAATATGCTGAAATGGGAAAATGAATATAACATTGTACATTTACTTAAATATGTTAGTCAAAAGGCTAATACCTTAAAGCAGTTGCATTGTTTATGCTAAACAATGGATGGTGTTCTATTGTGAAAACTTTTCTTTAGAAACTACATTGTTTCTGTTTGATCTTGACTTTTTAAAATATTTTGACATAAAGAATAAGTGTTAATTTTGAACATCAGAAATTCATTCTGGTAGGGCTGCGTATGGTTCAGTAATTGTATGGTGACTTCATCAGCCTGTCTGTATTTCCTCTTTTTTTTTTCCCCTTCCAATACAGGCGCAGTTTAGGAGTATTCATTTGGTAAACTAAACTAAAATGATACAGTTATATATGTTTTCATAATTTTCTTGGTGTCTGTCCTGTTCTATCATGAATGCCTGCTTGCACCACTTCATTGCAAGGATCTCATGAGTGAAATGGAACCCCTTCAGCAATAATTGCATGATCTTTCATATTATGTTGGTATTTCTACTAACCCATTGTATGGCTTTTTAATACTTGTCTGTCTTAGCAGGTGGCTGTTTCAAGTTATAATGGATTCAACCAGCCCATTAGAATGCTTTCCTTATTTATCTCTTTCTTATGTCTAGGCACCATCAGAAAATAATAGTCTCTTTCGACCTCCAAGAACAATTGTGGAACAAAAGACCAGTAGTATAGGTATGTACATCTAATAAAATCCTGTTTCTTTGACATGAAGTACCCTGATTTTAATATTGTTCTGATAACCTTGTAGGTGTTCAATTTGGCATTACAGTAATTTTAATACCAACTGATTGTTGGATCAATACCAAAAACAAACTAAGATTACTGGGATAATATTCCTTTGTATCAATTAAGACACTCTTGAAAATCAAGCCATTCCTTTCCCCCCCCCCCCTTATTTGCTATCTTCCTTTTTCTTTTAAAACAATAGTAAAAGTTCTTTGCACTACCCCAAATTCCATCAACTACAGCTTTCAGTTTATAAACATAGATATTATAACTGCTGTCTTATAGCACATTTTATTATAATACAAATACTGTTTTCTAAATAGTACTGCAAAAGGATACTTTATTAAATCATACTTTACTGTATTATCAATATTGTTGAAAGCATTATTGCTTTCTTCATCTAAAATTTTTTCCAAGGTGGGTTGCAATAAAATCAGAAACCAACAAAACCATTTGTGCTTTACAGATTTATAGTAAAAGATTTCACAAAAGGTTGATAAAGAGAGGAAAAAATCATCACAAGTTACCTGTTTTCAAGGCTAAAATTCTTTATATATACCCTTTTGAATGGGAATGAGAACCAGCTCAGTGGAGCTGGTCTTCTAACAGAGCAAATGTAGAGGGTTTCCAGGCTCAGCATTAACTTTCTGCAACCTAATATTTGTCAATAGTACATTGTTATTGATTTGTGTTGTTAGATATAGATGATCCAGTTTATATAACACTTTCAGAACATACAAAATTATAAATATTGTCAAATAACTTGACATTTTAACCTGTTAAAAATTTATGTATTTCTCTGCTAAATTCTGTACTCCTTCACTACAGCCTTTATTGGGTATTAATCATATCAGAAGTTTCCTTAGAAAAATGCATATGCATCAGTTGCTCTTGGTTTTTGGAATTTACTTTTTTCTAATTTTCAGTTCATCTCTATGCTATATCACATTGTCAGTGTGAAAAAAACCCTGATCTAACTGAAGATATAACTTTGCTTCAAAAAGTTTTGCTACATCATTTACATTGGATGAGTTTCATCATCACAGGTGCTAGTAATGTTTTGCTTTTTGTTAGGTCATTGATAGCTACTTTAACTTCTTGCAGTTAGGGACATATGGTTAAAATTATATAAACCAGTTTTTAAATAGGAAATTTCTCCTGTTACAAGTTCCATTGAGAAACACATTTTAAAAATAAATTGCATCTACAGTAGCCTCTTTTGTAACTTTTAAATGTGAATTAGATAGTGATAGATATGCCACCGAAAAATAACCTTGTAAATGTATATTAATATTACTTTTTATGAGTCAGATTTTTTAGTTATTAACAAAAACACAGTTGTTTATACAATTTCAATATTAATTTGAAAGTAATATATTTTAATACAAGTAGAGTGAATTTAGCTACTGGGCATATTTTATTGCATCTGTCTACCAAAGACCCAAATGGATGTAAGCGACAAGCAGATTGTTTGAGAAATACTGAAGAATTCCAGGAAAATTTGCATATGAACATGTGTTCAGTTCTGTTGTATTTAGAATTCTATTTTCATTTTTTTTTCAGTTCAAGTACAGTTTCTGAAATCTAACCTTTATAATTCCACTCTTTTTTATTTTACACTGCCTCCTTTTTCCTTTGCCAAGTTTGTTTATCCTTCATTTAAGGACAACCTTATCTTTGGTAAAAATAACTTTAAGCACAAATTATTATAGGAAATTACTGTAAATATCACTAAGATGCTACAAGCATAATGTAAATCTATCCAAGGCAATGCCATAAGGTACCTTTTGTGTGGTAAGAGCATGCTGCATGCATCCCAATGTGAATAGAAGAACACCTGGTTTTTGTATGTATTTTCTCTAACTCCCATCAGGGTCTCACTGTGCGAGCCTGTTTAGCACCTCGGTGCTCGGGGGGTCTTCAAGTGCACCCAATCTACAGGATTATGCTCGTACTCATCGTAAAAAGCTGACTACTTCTGGCTGCATAGATGGTATGTGCACACTTTCGCACATGCATTTACATTTACACATGCCCCACTATATTACACACTAAGGAACACTTTAAAAAGGCCTAAATCTTTTGACTGAGAAGAAGGCTAGGTTATTATTTGTCACTATTAAATACAGTGAATCTTACTGCCTATCTTTTCAGCATTAGTTGAGGTTAATGTTTCTTCAGTTCTTCTGTAACATATCATCTTCTGAATAAAAGCTTTAAGAAATACAATCTATACAAAATATTACCGTTTTGAAGTATGACTTCAAATTGTTTTGAAAAATATATTTTGAAAATTCTTGAAATTGATTAGGAATGAAACAATAAAAAATATAGATGTTTTTAAATTATAGTTTAGGCTTTGGACAGTTAATAGAAATGACAGCACCAAGTTTTGAATGGTATTGCAATATATTCTAACATGTTTGAGAATAAAAAACACATACACCTTTTTTTCTGCTGTCACTACCTGGACATTAAATGCCAATCATGCATCATTTTGTGCATCAAATTTGCAGTTACTCCTTTAAGTCCATGCACTCCATTAAAATCCTACTTAATATCAAGCAAAGGTTATTTTTAAATCTATTTGGCCTGTGCACTTTTTCCAATACCTTTTGCATGCCACTTAATTTTAACCTTTTTTTCATTTCCCTTCTTCCCACCTTCCTGTCTTTTCTTGAAATGTCCCTCTTCTGGTAGCTGGTTTGAATTTCAGGTACCTGTTTTTCTCTTTCTCAGACACCACACGTGGTTCTGCTGTTAAAAGGTTTTCTATCACATTTGCTCGACACCCAACCAATGGTATGTTTTGCTTTTATTTAAAAAAAAATATTCCCTTGCTTCATCCCCTCAAAAATGGGATGGATATTATTATCCCACTATCTTTCTACATTCCATCTTAAGCACATAGACATTTATTCAATTATTAGGTATGGCAATTGATTAATCCCTTTTCATATATTAATTTCATTTTTTAAATTCACATTCAAATCTTTTAGGGAAATAATATGAAAGAATAATTCAAATCTAATTATACATATTCATCCAAATGACTGACATAATGAATACATCTTAATACATGTTTTTTAAAAAAATTCTGATCTTAAAGTTCCTTAGACTCTCTTCATAATATTCTTTGCCTTCTTGCTGCATTAGATATTTTCATCCTGAACCTTTGAACCGCAGCATAAAAAATGTCTTGCTAAATCAGGTCAAAGTGCATTTTCTTAAGCATTTTGTTTCCAATAGCAACCATCAAATTGTGTTGGGAATTGCAGAAGGCAAAAAAGAAAAGGCATTTCTATACTTCTTTTTGTCTCCAGCACCCCAAGCTACACTGCTTTTAAACTTGAGGTACTGTTTGTTTAATTTCATTAACAGCTATTGATAAGAGCACTCTGTTAATTTAAATTGTCATTTAAAATAAAATCTATCAATCATCTTTCTTGAAACTGCATTGCATTAAAATGAAAATTAAAAGTACGCTATACTAACAATAACACAAGTTGTTTCCCTTATTTCAATCTTTTTCCCATTATGATGGAAACAGGTTTTATTTAATCAATATAAGCTGAATTCCCCTGAAGACTGTGAAGGGATTCAAAACTGGTTTTGTTGTTGTTAAAATTAGATGTTGGGGAAAAACACCCTTTTTCTTTTCCCATATGAAACATTTGTACAAACTTTGCCAGAGTCAATCCTTTTATTACAGAAACCGAATTGACTGCCCCATAATAATAATACTGCCCTCAATCCTTAATTCAAAACTTTCCAGTACTATTAAGTAAGAAACATTAATAAGTAAAAAGAAACGTGGGCTCTTACTGAAGTTACAGAACTATAGTTAACTCTTTGATACATTTGATTATTAGAAACAATCTAAAAAATGCAAGAAGTACTTGACTTATGATTACAGTTGAGCCCGGAATTTTGTTCATAATTCGTTGTGGTCAGAAGTCGAATCACCATGTGACTTGACTTGATTTTAAGACTGTTTTTACAATGAGTGCTAAGTGAGTCATTGTGGTTGTTAAGCAAATTAAATGGTTTTAAGCAAATCACATGTTCGTAACTCCAAGCTTATCTAATGGGTGTTTTTTTGCCAGAAAATGGCAAAAAAAGTTGTAAAATGTGATTATGTGACCATGGGATTGTGCACCAGGTTGTAAATTGTCAAGCACCTGAACTGTGATCATGTGACCTTAGGGTGGTGCAGCAATAGTAACTTGAGGACAGTTGTAACTTTTTGAGTTCATCATAACTTCAAATGGTTGTTAAACAACAGTCAGAAAGCAGGGACTATAACAGGTCAACTTTAGTTATGAAAAATATTTGTAAAGACAGTTTCTATAGATTATAAATACTGTATGAATTTGGAAATTTAAAAACATGTTTGAACTCTTAAAATTAAACTATCTAAAAAGAGTAAGCAGCTTAGTGCAGCAATGCAAAGCAACCAAGTTGGATTTTTAATGTTAATTATTACATATTTGCATAATAAAGAAAATTCTGTTTAATAGCTAAATACATTTCATCTAAATTATGTCCTTAATATACTTTGTATATTATGCACAACTACATTACAGCGCTTTCTCTGATCTATTTAATATGCTTCTTAGTATCTTTAATAATTTATTGCATGCTTTAGGTATTTATTTGAACCTTAAAGATACTCTCTGATATATTGGTAGTGACTCTTAGGGACAGAGGCGTGGTTTATTGTCTTTTCCTCACATTTTCATTGGAGGCCTCCCCCTCTCTCTCTTGACTTTGATAACCCTAACCTTTTTCAGTCTTTCCCCATTTCTCATCTTGAATACAAGAAATACGGTGAAATCAGTACCTACTGACAGTGCTTTACCTTATTTTCTGGGCCTCTATGCAGAGCATCCAGACCTCTATAGGTGCTGGTCGGTTTCCTCTGAGGAATTTCTAGGCTCCAGTGGTATGTCTTTATAGCTTTCAAATGTAAGATGGCAGGCTGGCTTTCTGTTGCTGCGCTAACCCTTTCATTGTCTTCCATGTTGACATATAGATATATATTGTAATAAAAATTACCCTAGAACTATTGTTTAATTAAAGTTAGGCTTGTTTTGAAGACGTTAACTTAAGAAGGAAGTTTTCCTTTTTCCTTTTCACCAAATCATCCTCTTAGGAAATATCTAAAAGCATTTGATAATTAGATAATAGAACAGCTAAGGTTGAGTGTATGTGTGGCTACTTAGTCCCCACTGTATAGCCAAGGAGAGATACTAATTATAATACAATTTTCCTATACATTTTCCAAGGTACTGATATCTAAGCATTTGGATAGGCATGAGCTCTTTTAAGACAAAAATTATTTGTTATTATATTCCTTCTTGTGATCCTGGAGTTATTTGTGCTTATAGATTTTTCTCTGGTAAAGAAAAGCTGCAGTTCTTGTGGAATTTATTGTAATGCAAAGAAAGGGTTTGCGCTTGCCTGCATGTATACTGTTGTAGTTTATTTTACCAAGCATTAAATACAATTAATCTGAATTATACATAGAAACTTAATTGCTACGATTAAACCAACTGCCCAAATATCCTTAATAAATATTACTTTACATATGAAATATAGGTTTAAAAAAATTAAGGAGGCAAAAGTGGTATTGAAATCATTGAGAGATTGTGAGTTAAAATTAATATTACATTTTAAATGTGTCCTTGAGCAACTACTTCATTTACAATCCTGTTTTTGAAATAAACGCCTTGAAAATAATTTGGCAATCTAAATTGAATGAAATAGTTTCGTTCTTTAAACAATATAATATATGGACATCATTTTGTGGGGCACTGTCATAATCAGTTCATGAAACTCCTTCAAATCTCTCATATGTCTGTATGTATACATACCCATACAATCAAATATATATTTGCTTAGTTAAGTTTTCTTTCTCATTAAATACTAGAATACCTGTAGTTTTGCCTAAAATCATTTTTGTATAATTAATGAGGCAGGTATTATTTAATACATTTTAAATCTTGCATGTTGATGTTTTATGAAAGGAGTTTCTTAAATTTTAACTCAGAATTGTATACTTTAAAATCTTCCAAATTATTTTCCTATTTAGGTGGGAAACAGTTTCATTGGTTATAGAAATAATCTTAGGATATATGGCAACATTAACTTAACTAATTCTTAAATAGGGCTTCTGCTAAAATCCATATATATTTAATTGTAACTACAGTTGTGTAAGTGATGTTTAAACTACTGCCTAATTTAAATATGCATGTTCTATTAAGTTTATATAGAATTATGAGCTTCATGTGAAATAACCTCTGAATCCTTTGGTTTAAATATTATTTTAGTTTGTGAAGTGATCAGTGTATTTATATTCAGTATATTTATATATATATATGAGTTATTTTTGGCCATTCTTTATTCTCATGTTTGACATGTACTATCTCTGAAAATTTACATTGTAGAATCAGGCAAAATTTTGGAACTATTTTTGATGAGAACAAAGATTTGTCAAAATCAGAAGTTTGCTAGGTTGAAAAGTATTTCATTACATATGGCCTAGGGTTGTTGTTTTTCTCTATTGTAGCTTTAAAGTTCTGTAGTTCACTTTACTATCCAAAAAATAATTCAGTGCTTCTGGGCTTTTATGGTGAAAATCTGTGGGTTTTTTTTTCTTTTTTTAGGCTTTGAATTATATTCCATGGTGCCTTCAATTTGTCCTCTAGAAACTCTCCATAACTCCTTGTCTTTAAAGCAAGTGGATGAATTTCTTGCCTCAATTACAGCCTCAACCTCGTGTGAAAACTTTCCACATACATCTACAGCTTCCTTTCGTAATTATTTACTATACGTTCTATTTTTCAAACTGCAATACATTGCTAAGTGTAAACAATTCATTAAAATATCAGAATTAGCACTTTGAGTTGCTTACATATCTCTTTATATACCTAAGTTTAGAAGAACAGAATTTAAGACACAGATACGGTACAAAACAGTGTCTAAGATAAATTTTGGTCATGCAATTCCAATTACAGAAGGGGCTACCTTACAATTGTATTAATTTGCTTGTTTGTTTGTATAGATTTAAAAATACTTGATTCCAAACAATGTGGAGTGCATATTCCATCCTAAGGCCTGTTGAAAAACTCAGGTTTTGATGGCCAGGCCTTTAGTGGATGACAGACAGTTTCCAAACAAATATGCACTTCTTATTTCTCTTTTGCTTTAGCATTTTGATAGATTCACTCAGCTGAATTTTGCTTAGCAATGATACTATACAATTGACAGATTGATGTGTTTAGAATATATAATAACAAAATTATTTCCACCTCTACAAATACTAAAGGTCCTGAAAGTTAAGTTGCTTTTATTATTCCACCCCTCAACATTCTCTTGTTCAAGACTTATTTAAATCAGTTTCACCTACTGCTGAAGGCCCAGCAGAATTTACAAACTTTTCCATGTACTAACTTATGTGATACTGTAATACAGGCAGTCCTTGACTTATGACCGTAATTGAGCCTACCTATTATGGTTGCAAGTTGGGACGGTTGTCAAGTGAGACACCTATATGATCATCTTGCTTAATGACCCCAATCCCTATTCTCACGGTTCTAGTTGCAGCATCTTACCAGCTCTTATGGGTCTGTCCTAGGTCTTCACCACTTCCTGCAGCACTCCATGCTCTGCTTCCTACCACGCTGAGTTCTTAATAGGCCTTGGACTTGCTTTCCCACCTCACTGAGTTGCTGCAGGCCTTGGTCCTGCTTCCCGACCTGCTGTCTCTCACATTCTCTTCCTTGTCTGCATTACAGATTAGTCATTTATCTTTTGATAGATCTTCAGTAAGCAGCTGTTCTGCCACACAGCCTCCTTACACAGTGGAGGCCATGTGGCATCAGCCTGGAAGTGGGCGCCATTTTGGCAGTGGCTAAAATAAATTGTGGCTGTTCCAAAATGACACCCACTTCCAGAATGGTGTCACATGACCTCCACTGTATAGAAAAGTCCCATGGAAGAGCGGCTGCTTAACAAAGATCTATAAAAAAGTGAGTGACCAATTCATGAGAGGTGGGATGGAAAGTGTGGGACATAGTGGGGTGAGAAGCAGGCCCAAGGCCTGCTGTGGGACAGGATGAGGGGGAGATAGGTGTGAGGTGCTGCACGCTTTCCTGTGGTCTATGGATTGCCAAGTGCTCAAATTTTGTTCACAACTGCAGAGGGCCTGTAGCAGCCGTAATTTCAGGCATGAGTTGTAGGTCCATTTGGTTGTAATTTTGAACAGTCGCTGAATGGCCATTCATTCAAGGACTACCTATATACAGGGTGTAAAGTGTAGACTACAAGTGGAAGACCGAGATTGAATTCTATGGAAACTCACTAGAATGTAATATATATAATGAATAGTGTCTGGAGCCGCTGAAAGAACAAGAGATAAATCTAATGAGTAAAAAAAATAAGAGTAAACCTACACCCAAATATACAACAGTGAACAATATCCAGCTGTTCATACTGATGACTGAAAATTCCAGAAAGTGTACTTCCACTACCATTCCAAAGATGATCTATCCAACGTTTCAGTGGTGTGGTTCATGATCTAAGGGACTGAAAGAGAAGAGGCATCCCAAAGTCAGGTTGAGTAATTTTATTTCCTAAAGATTCATATAGACATAGAATAACAGTTGGAAGGGACTTTGTAGGTCATCTAGTTCAACTCGCTGCTCAAGCAGGAGAGTCTATTTCAGATAAATGGTTGTCCAGTTTCTTCTTGAAAGCCTCTAGTGATGGGGCACCCCCAACTTCTGAAGACAAACCATTCCGCTCTTTGGTTGTTCTCAGTGTTAGGAAATTTCTCCTTGTAGCAGTGCTAAAAAAAATAATGTGGTTTTGTTACAGAACTTCTTATCCTGCCCCCATTAATCTTTAGGTTCTCCATCATTTACTGAATCCATGACAGAAAGAAAGTGTTCTTTAAATACATATACCCCTGCTAAAATCCAACCAACAACATTTGAAGACTTTGCAGGGCAGAGATCTGTTGAGAAAAGCCCCTCAGGTAAGTAATGCTTAAAAAAGTTTACATGTTCTCATATCAGTAAGCTTTTAATTGGTCATACTTTTTCTTTTAACAATCAAATTTATATAATTTTAAATCTAATTGAAATCTGTACAAACCTTATTTTCTGTTTTATCTGATTAAAATTGTTGATCAATATTGAATTAAAGAGATGAGCAATGCTTTTTGATTTTAACTGACATATAAGTAAGGTAGTTCTCAACGTAACAGCCACAATTGAGATCACAATCTTCAGTCATTAAGCAAAACAATCATTAAGCAAAACATCACAACTCATTTACTCAACAATTGCAATCCTGGCAGTCCTGGTTGTGGTCATTAAGCAATCTCCTGGATCATTAAATGGACGAGCAAAGAGTGCTCTACATAGGCTTACATCCTTCCAATAGGCAACTCTTTTTCTCTCAAAAGAACTGCCTGCTGGAGGAATTCTACCTTGCTCTCAAAAGGGGCTGGCTAGAAAAGGTCATCCAAAAATCCCAGCAAAATTTTGGCAGCCAAGATCAGAAGACATATCATGCTACATTGTCCTGCAGAAAAAAGGCTTCTCTTTTCCGTAAGGACTGGCTGAAAATGGTCTATCCTTAAATCCAAGCAGGATTTTGGCATGGACTGTTTGCAGCATGTGGCCTTTGCAGCCAGCCCCTATTACCTTTTGTTTCTGGGGGCTGGCAGCAAATACCCCATGTTGCAAATGGATTTTGGGATAGACCATTTCCAGCCCCCTCTCCTCCCTCCCTCAGAAACCAGAGAGAGTCCTTAGAACCTCCCTGCTGGCTTCCCCATTGACTTTCTAGGGAAGACAGCAGGAAAGATTGCAAATGCTGATCACATAATTGCAGGGCACTTGACAATTGGTTATAAGTGTGAACAGGTCGCCAGCACCTAGATTGCAATCATGTGACCACAGACTGAAACAGCTGTAACTACAGGTTGTAAATCTCTGTTCAGGAGCATTGTAATTTCGAACGATCATTGAGCAAATGGTTGTTAAGCAAGGACTATCTGTGTTTACAATTGTGCTTAATCAGTTAATACACAAATGGAAAAAATAGCTTGACGTAAGGAAGTGAAATGCTGTACATACAAGAAATTCTTCTAAACTACCCATTGTTTTGCTTGCACCAGTGATTTGAAAAAGCTACAAAAAAGAGATGCCCTTTAAAGTACTATATAATAATCATGTTTAATATGAAGTTCAGCACATTTTCTGGGTCTTTTACTTGTTTGAATGCTCCAGATATAGTGTTCCCTTATATCTTGCAGATCTTGATTTAACTGACTGTAGTTGAAAGTATTTTGTGTGACATTGTGGCTTATAATATCTTGACTTTCTAACTACCTATCATTTGCCAGAACTGTTCAGTTTGCTTCCAGCCCCTTTCCTTTTTTGGGATTCCATTAAATATTGCAAGTTCAGATTAAAAACCATATGTTAAGCCAATTATGTAAACATTTCTTTAAGTTATGCATAGCTATAATTTTAACTTTAATTTTTAAATTGATATGTGATGTAAAACACATATCCAGAGGTTTTAATTTTAAGAGTGATTCAAAGAAGTGGATAAGTACACATTTAAATAATTGAAAAATGTGAGAAAATTCTTGATCTAGTCAGGTTTGGCAGTGAGTTTAGTTTTAAGCCTTAAGAGGACTTTCACTGTTCTGATTTAATTTTGTTCACAAAACATAAGCATGTATTTTAATGGTGTGCAAAGCACCATTCTGAATTTAAACCATTATTTACAGTACAGTTCAAATTTCAAATGGACTGGGTGTTACAGAAAATTTTTGAACTCATTTATAGAAATTATTTTGAACTCAGAATGAGGCGTTACGAATTCAGCTTAAAATTTGACTGAAATAGTATTTTGTTTCTGTACAGATGCCACTTGCTCTTCAGTTCCTGATATTTGACTGTACCATTAGAAGACAAAAAGAATTTAAATAATAGTGTGATGTTAGTAGTGAACTGCTTTCTGAAAATGAATTAAGCACTTCAGTCAAAACTTGAAGGAATACTTCATTGCCTCTTTTAACGAACAAATCCTTACAGAAAAAGGCCGTTTTTGAAATCACGTTTGCCACACCGAGTGTGTTTCACTGTATATAAAATAACTTCTGGAATGCATAAGTTGTATATTTTCAGGTTAAAGGTGACTTCGTTTCTAAAATATAAAGAGCAACAAAGTTTACACTTGTAAATTTTAAGGTACTGATCGTTCGAAATTGTTCGAAATGTAAAAACTGCACAAAATATTTCCATCATTGTTGTCTAAAATATGCGCACAATGCAAAACCAAAACAGCCTAGCATAGTAGTATTGTATTGCAGACACAGCTAGAAAGGAAGAAAAGACAAAGATTTTTAAAAGGCCATTATTTGGGGATAGATTTACAATAGGCCTTTTAAAAGTTTACAGTAGGCCTTTTTTTATTACCAAGAAATATTAACATGGCTCTGGTTAATGGCTACTTTTCTGAATATTGATCCCTAAACTAGAACTTAGCAATTTATACTTTATTTCTGTACTCATGCATGTTGTTTGACTTACAGATGAAAACTGTTTAGATTCTTGGACTTGGAAAATGCAAGGAAAATTGAACAACCTGCTGTAGAAACTAATACTCTAAAGCTAATTTGTCATATATTTTGAGTCATGTAAGCACTAATAGCATCTATATAATATTATAGTTGTATCGTTAAAAGTTAAATTTGGTTTCAGTTCACAGATCAGCTTCACTGAAAATTTATTCTAACTTGACAAGCGTCAGGGCCACCTAAACAAATTAAAAAGAAAACATTTTAAATGCTAATGTAGCAGAATTAATAGTTTCATAGCAAAATATTTTATTTCTATTTCATGCATGCTCACTACTAAGTTAAAAACTCATTCTTACTCTATGCCAATTATTTTCTCTGTCAGCAGCAGTTGTATAGGGAACAAAATCTTGGTCTTGACTCCATTCCGTTTAGTCATTCATCTGTCAAGTGCAAGGTGTAGACTAATCTCTCCATGCCTCAATTTAAATATGGCTTTGGAAGCATCACATCCTTCCTATTATATCGAGGTACCCTTAATGAGATCTCACAGTAGTAATTACATAGCTAAAGGGGTACTGTCCAAAAAATCATACACTCATAAATTAGTATCTTGCCCTAAGATGACACCTGGCCTGCTCAGTCTGATGGAGAAGTACTTCTTACTTTTTCCTCTTTGAATATGAGACATTTGGGAGTCAGTTATGGACAGTATATACGTGATTTACCACATTCTTTGTTTACATCAATATCTGGAATTTGTGCAAGATTATTCTAACCTATGCTTTAGTATAGGGCATGAATTAATTTTGATTGCACTATTTATGAATTTATTTCCTGTTTACATACTATCCAAAGGTTCTTTTTTAAAAAATTGTTTGCCACATAGGTTTCTGCAGAATACTGTTTAAAAGTATAGTCCTATAGAAGAATAACAGGGCTTTATAAAAGCAGAAACAGCTGGTCTGTTTACATTCATGATTGTAATTTTATATATCTGTACATGCTGTCATTTGTCGTGTTTTCAAATGAAAAGTTGCAACAAAATCAATTCTATGAAATTACTGCTTCATCATTGAATGTATGGGCATAACCCCATATGGAAAATAGGCATATCATTGATCTTTTATTAATGCCTACTGGTGGACAATGTTTAAAGATAATAATCAGAGTTATCAGACATCCCAAAACTGGAACTCTGCTTTTAAAAAAATATTCAGGTTTGTCAACATCTCTATTAGTTGTCTTTTGACTTCCCTTATGTCCTGTTCAATTATTGAATGGTTAATATATTTTCAGTCTTTGCAGTAACTATGTAATTTATGAATGGCAATATTTTCCTTTATACTGCAAGAGGCCTGGTTTCAGTGCCTTTATAAGAATAAAAATACTTTTCATTCAGTAATTTTCCATAAGTGTAATTGCTTATAAAGCTTGCCATGGCATTGCTGTGCACATTATATGGGATTATATAAGCAATTATTAAGATACCAAAATATATGATGGGTTCACAATTCTCATTGCATTTCATCTTCTAAAATACAGGTTTTTAATATGGACAATGTTTGTCATGCTCACCTATGAATGTATATGTTATATTCTGTTTTTCTATACAAAATGTTGTTTAATTATGTGTAACATTCCAGTCAACCAAAGCTCTGGCATAAAAATTCAATGTGCTCTTAAATAAAAGAGTCCGCAAAAAAGCAGCATCCATTCTATTTGATCTTTAACATGATTTTTTTTGTCCTCCTTTGACAAATATTCCTAAGAGACTGAATACAGACTATAATCTTGTAAGTATAAGAGTTATCATTACAGGTAGTCCTTATTTAGCAACTGCCTCATTTAGCAATTATTCAGTTACAACTGTGATAAAATAGTAACTTTATGATCAATTCTTGCAATATGGTCTTCACAGTGCTGGATAAGGGTCAACAGCAGGGCTTTTTTTCTGTGGGAACGCAGCGGTACTGCGTTCCGGCACCTTTTTCGGAGTCCGCGTCACGTGACGCG
>JAOYMU010000192.1:90688851-90704893 GCA_025802295.1 Psammodynastes pulverulentus | reverse complement strand
CCTGGTGAGATTCGATCTGCCTAATTGCCAAATTACAGGCAGCTGGCTGTAAGCAGAAGTAGCCTGCAATTACTGCATTCTATCCTCTGCACCACCGAGGCTCTTTACATGTAAAAAGCATGTAAAAGTTTAAATCATGGCAACTGGACCAAAGTTTATTAAACAGGGATATTTCGTTACTCATCTAAGTAACTTCTTCAGTCAAAAGGACAATTTTTGGTTAGGAATAGAGTCAGAGTCATTGGAATGAACTAACTCTTGCAGGGATTTCACCCCAAAATGAAATGTAATTGAATCTACATTTACATATTGCATTTCATTTTGGGGAGAAACCCCTATAGGAGTTAGATTATTCCAATGATTCCCTGAGTCTACACCTAACCAAAACTTGTTTATGTAAAGCTACATATAGGAAAACATTTGATGCAAACTTTTGAAATTCTCCAAAGTTTTACCAATTCCATAAGTTGGGTGGATGCTCCAGAGACTCTGTAATTAGATGCTATCTTCTTCCTTGCATCTGCAATTCAAATTGTGCTGAAATGGAAAACCAAGAATCCATCTTCACTTTCAGTGGTATAACAATACCTGAGACATACACTTAGCATTTAAAAGATACCAGTTCAGCTAGAAAATGGTAATCTACTCTAACTGGAATGTCATTATTGGAAAAAGTAGCTCCCTTCTCTGTTTAAAGCAGACACCATTGAGTGAAAATCAGATATATTGATTGTTCTCTTAATGAAAGAGCCTTTAAACTTATATTTGTTTTCCCGTTAATAAAAGACTATCAAACTTGCTGGCATTTCTATTAAATGCCTCTATGTCCAATTCTTTTTGAAATCTAAATCTTCATTATTCTGTCATGCTTATTTTTAGTTGCTAAGTTACCTATTGTTGTTTTCATCTCTTTTGTTTTACAAAAAATAATGGTTCCATATTTGTATTTATACAAACCCAGACAAAGCATTTTTTAGCACCTTTAACAAGGACTGAGTTTCATTAATAGCAATCATAATAAACATTCATGACCTTATTTAAAAAATAGATGAAGATAAGACTATAGATGTGAACGTTATTTTATGTATTGTCGTGCTGCTGAGCACACTATGAGATTTCTCATGTTTTACCCCTTCCTTCCAAATTTGTATGCCATCAAAACATTTGACTCCTGGCAGCTTTTAACAAAGTAAAATAAAATAAAAATACAAACTTTGACATTTTAAAATTCCCAAATCAATAAAATATTCAACACCAAACTCAAAAAGAACTCAAAACTCAAAATGAGCAGTAATAATTAAAAATGAAAATAACAAATAAACACACAAAAAATATGAGTGTTTGTAGGTTCAGAAACACACACAAAGCAACCCAACCAATGTCTCCTATATTTCTAAACTGTAGCAAACTATATTCTGTTGTCTTCTTTCTCATTTTGATTGAGTTCTGCAACTGCCTATAAAAGCAATTCCACCGTTCATAGAGTAGTTTGCAGATTTCTCTTTACTGAAAGTTGAGTTTTATTGTGGTCTCATTATAATATTGTTTTTCTTAAATAGAATGTTTAACAAAGCACTCCTGAATCTATATCCTTCCTTTTGCAATTAAAGCTTTTTTTCCTACCATTACAAGTTTAAAAAAAAAAGTGCTAGTGAAAGAGAAACAAAGAGGTGGATCGACTTATATATAGGTGTAATAAAATGCACAGTTAAGTTATAGATGTAGAAGGGTGAGAATTATTGTACCAGTAGGAACTGAAGATAAAAGAGAATTGTAGTCGATAGCATGTAGCAGAAAATGACTGAAGAATGCCAATAGCATGTCAGAATCTCACCCTACCTCTAAGATGTTGGAGTGATTTTATTGAGCGATCCTTTTCCAATGTCTCAGGTGTAATTGAGGTTTAGTGACCCAGTTAATCAATTGATCATAAAAACAGATGTAATTTAAGCCCTTCTATATCTAGGAATGTTTCTTGGCCTATTTGGTGCCCTGAAATAAGAGTAGTCATTAGAGATATTTGTTTCTTTCTATATCCTTCTTCTTTCATCTCACATATTCAGAGCTGCTCAGATATATAATTATGGCAGCTGCCTAAAGAGGCTAGGGGGGATTTTTCAGACCAATTTTAGGGGACAAAAAGGAATAATTATTATTTTAGCAGAAGACCAAAAGAGAACCGGAAAATCTTCTGGCATTAGAGAACTTACTTTCAGTGGGCAATGAATGTAGAGAGAATGTGGCTATGATTGGTGAAAACAAAGAATGTTTAATGGCCATAGCTTCACTTAACAATCATGGTGATTCACTTACTGACCATCGCAAAAAAGGTTGTAAAATTGGGTCAGTCACACGACTAACCCATTTTACAACTGTCACAAGTTATGGGCAAGCTCCATTACAGTCCTAACTCAAGGACTATCTGTATGACCATATTCTCAAAATGTATCTTCCATATCTGATGCAGTACTAAAAAGATTGGGATCATTTCTTGAAATGGGGAAGAGAGGGAGATGGCAGGTACAAGATATCTTCCTCCATGCCATAATCCACCTCTTTCTATTTGTTTTCCTGTGCTCCTTCAAAGCCAAACTGTGTCAGGGAAGAGGCAATGTGAAAGAGAACAGGGTGTGGCTTTTTTCTTATATTGGAAAAACACAGTTGAATACGTAACACCTGAAAGAGGAGAGATGAGCAGCAAAACGAGGAATTACTGAAGTTAAAATTTTTCAGCTAAACCACTACATATCATATGCAGCTACCGTATTTCCCCAGTCAGGAAACCCTCCAAATGTTAAATTTCAGCTCTTACTCCCTAAGAATTCTGGGAATTGAAATTCACACAGAGGATCATGGCTAGGGGTCAGTAAAGCTGTCAGTAAAGATGTCCTGATTGCAAGAATGAATAAAGGTGCTAAAGAAATAAAATAAAAAAAACTATGACTGACTGCTGTATGTTATTGGCTTTATGGAAAGATAATAGGGTTCCCAATTGCAGAGAATTATAAACATATATCCTTCTGAAATTTCAAATTCAGAGCATATAAAGTATATATCCTTGATGAATCTTTGTAATTAGTGCTACTTTTCAAATGCCCCAAATAATTAACTCATCTACATTCAAAACAAATCCCCAGAATGAATTAAAGCAGCCAGAAATGTTGAGATAAGAGACAATGCATGGCAAAATAAAAATAAATCTGTTTTTCCCTCTTGCAAAAAAAATGCATGTAGCTTCATAGCTGACATACAATCTCGCAATACCAATAGGAAAACTAATTTCTTCAGAGGAAACAGACGTGCTTGAAATTCGGGTTTTCTTCTTGTCATTTGTCTTGTAAGACAACTACACTACTTCAGACATATTCAAAACATGAAGCAAGAATTGGCATTGCAGACATATGGTAACTCATTTCTCAAAGGCAAAGCTAACACTTAAATGTGTATGTCCATGATGAATTATTATCTGGGAGACATGTATTATTGAATCAAAATTTCTATAAATGGATCCATCAACAAACACATTGACTTAAAGCCATCATATGAAGTTATAAGAAACTGGACCATCCAAACAACCAATCAGCAACAGAACTGACCACCTCATCACCAGATGAATTTCACACCACACAGTGATGCGACCAACTGACCACAACACCATACAGGACCAGAGGTGGTATTCAGCAGGTTCTGACCAGTTCTGGAGAACTGGTAATGGAAATTTTGAGTAGTTTGGAGAACTGGCAAATACCACCTCTGACTGGCCCTGCCCTCATCTATTCTCTGCCTCCCGAGTCCCAGCTGATTGGCTGGGTCTTCTTTTGTTTGCCCTGCACAGGAGAATGGAGCTGGAATGCAGGTTAATGGGGTGGGGTGGGAATGAGATTTTACAGTATCCTTCCCCTGCCACTCCTACCAAGCCATGTCCACCAAGCCACACCCACAGAACTGATAGCAAAAATTTTGAATCCCATCACTGTACAGGACCTACATAAATGGAAAAAGAACTGAACAAGACACTTTATTCAAAGTCCTGAAGATGTTGCCTAGTTCGGTAACAAAACATCCAGGAGCAAAATGCAAGACTGGAGAACAAACCACTGCCAAGAGCTTCTATCTCATATATACTGGTCGCTTCATAGTAAAGTAAAGATATAGGAAACATATGCTGTTGGTAGTCAGCTGCCAAATTTAATGATCAGGAACATGTGATATAGATTGTATAAAGTTTATTAGTTGTATTACAATTAATCCTCAACTTACAAATTAATAAAGCCTGTCCATTAGTCCATTAGTCATGACAGTCCTAAAACAAATCATCATGTGACCAGACCCATTTTACAGCCATTTTTGCACTGGTCATTAAACACTGTTTATTAAGCAAACCTATTATATTATCAGGCCCACTCAACCTGTCCCTTAAGCAAGAACAACCCTTGACTTCATTCGGTATGAAAGGTTTACTTTACTAAAGGCCAAGCAGATTACAGTTACCGCAAAGCAAGAATTGACGTTTGTGTGCCAAACTTTCTGGGTTAACTTTTCCCTCTTTGTCCCTTCCCATTGTTGATCCCTCATTGACCAATCATTTTCAACTAAAATGATTTGGGAACGTTCTCTTCAAATGTAGACTGGATGATGTGGGGTGCATGCCTTTCCAGGTGTCTGACCTTGAAGTTGTGTCTCTAGAAGGTACGATAAGTGGTCAGACTCCTCCCCATTCAGCTCCCCCCCCCCATAGTTTAGGGCAGACTGACAGCTGGTGAATGCAAAGTGTAGATGTGAGGTGTTAGTTCTGATATGTATGCTATGTGGTGTTTTTGCCAAAAGAACAGAAGTAAATGCCAGTTTACTTCATAAAATGTCATAAAATGAGGAGTAACACAATGAAAAACAAGCCACACTGATTTTCTTGATGTGGAAAAAGCAGTTCATAATTTGAACTGGACTTGTTTAGTCAAAATCCTGGAAGATATTGATGGAGATAATTATATTAAACTGATGAAATTAATTTTATTAATTATTAGTTTAAAGGGAATTGACAAAACCAGGTTAAATATGCAAAAGGACAAGGGCAGGAAGTCCCCTTTCATCATTGCTATTCATCCTAGCTCTGGAAATTTTGAATAGAGACATAGGATAGGTTGAGAGAATTGCTGAGGTGAAGGTTTAAAAAGAAGCATATAAACTATCATGGCTGCCATTCTGCTACCCAAACATTGCAAGCTGACAGCCTGAGATGAGCAAGAGGTAATGAGGATTTGCATGTAGGGAGGAATTAGAGGAGGGATGGAAACCAAGTTGTGCTGGCCCAAGGTGTGAGAAACACCAGCCACCCCAAGATCGGCCATTGGTATGCAGAGCTGGAAAGCCCACGAACTGAGAGTCTGTTACCCAAACAATATCCAAGTTAATTGGACATTAATTGATAACAGGGGGATGGCCAGAAGAAAAGAAAAGTTAATTGTATCATTTGCACGTGAAAACACCAGATCCAGTTTTGCTACTTCTGTAACCACTTAAGCTTTAGTAAAATATACTGTTGGTGAAACCATGGACCAGGAGTCTTTCCTTGCTAGATAACTGAGTGGGACAGTTGACATAAACTAAGGGCATTTGCTTATGATTTGGCTTTCATTTTGTAAATCCCTATGGCAAGAATAGAACTATTAATGGAAAAAAAATTAAGGAATTTGATGATTGGCTTACAATAAAAAATGGAGATAATAAAAATATGAAGATGGAAGTTGAAAAAGAACTGACTGTTAAAACTGGTTTTCTGAATGAAAAAAAATATCTGGGTATTACTCTAACCAACATGAAATCCCATTCTTGGGCTTTGCCCCTATCCTGATGGTAAGGTACCATAGCAACACACTAGCATGTCACCGTCTTTTCAGCACCAATCTTTTGAATTGATTAAAATGATGGCAATTTTAAAAAAACATGAGTAAACACAGCATAGAAAGGAAACCACCATTGGTTCAGGGCTACATTTTGCAGACTTCACTTGGTCAACTGAAGAGAACACAGCTTGAATATGGAGTATTCAGTGTTTTGAAGTCGGCTATGATGAAGGCAAAAGTAGATCAGCTTAGTTCAATATCTGGAACTGTATTTTCTATGTGTGGATTTGCATCGGAGTTTATTAATTGCATTCACAAAAGAGTGAGTGTGATCAAACATTTGTGCTGGCTGTCTTGATTTTACAGTAAAATCGTGTTGCTAGGCATTACAGTATAGTCATACTTTGTATAATACAATTAACCAGGACTGAAAATTGTTCTTACCAATACCCACAGCTTCAATGCCAGATAAAGGAAGAAAAAACTTCCTTTGAATTGAGCTTGACTTGTTTTGATTTTGTGAGCATGTCTGTGCAATTTTCTTGGCAACGGGAGCAAAAGAGATTGCCACTGCTTTCTTCCAGGATATGTTTTTGACATCTCAGTCTAGCCTACAGCTCTGCTAGAGACAGCTTAATCAATAGAATAATATATTTTGGTTTGTATCTAGTGTACGGTTTTGTAAAAAGAAAGCTGATCTTATCCAAGATATTGTATGCCTGTCATAATAAATATTCTCTTGCTGCTGCTTCTATGTCTTGGAAATAGTGGAGAAATGTCATTTCCAATGTTTATGAAGATTGACAGGAAAGATGATTTTAATCTGCATTGGCAGAAAGATGCAATTGTGTTTCCAATAGTATGTGTACTATTGTACAATAGTATAAAAATTCAAGGCACTAGTCAGCAAGAGAGCCTCATCCCTTAATCATTATCTACTTCAAACATAAGGTTGCCACTGAGTTCAGGTATCAGATGAATTGCACTGCTTCATAGTACTGGAAACTACTTGAAAAAAAAATCTCAGGTTTATAGATCAAAGAGTTGCACTCCCGAGGACAAAATGCATTTTTTATTTGCAGTCTCCTATCTCCATAGATTCTTGAGAGGAGATGAAATACTGTGGGAGACAAGACAGGAAAATAGAAGTCTGACCACCTCTACAAGGAGAATGACATGGGGAATGCAAAGGGAGGAAGGCAAAACCTATTGGGATATTGTTACTGTTCCAGCCAAGTAGAACAACCCCATCTGATGAATGAGTGCAAATATACATGTTAAAACAGGATAAAAACACTATAATGAACAAGGACACATATTTTGCAGCTAAGGTTCTTGGATGAGCAGGCACAAAAATAGCCAGGGAATTGATTGATGCCTGGGAAATAGGTTCCTCATTAGTCAACAGGAGTGCTGATTTACCACCAATTTATCAAGTACTTAGAAGGCAAGGGCTGAGCAGCACAAGCAAACAGCCAATGATTTAAAAGCCAGCCATCAACACACCCCAATCAGCATTTAAAAAGCCACATACAACAGGATCATATGAATATCACACACAGAATAGCACACACTCTGCTAGAGAGAAGTTCCATGAAATGGACTGAAACCTTGGAAGACAAAATCTCTGGTCCTAGTGGACCCCATCTGAGATTAAGGGCCTCATTGTGATCATAGAAAAATATTTAGAAGGTGTTTGCTGGCACTGGCAAAGAAGCTACCACTGAGTAAAGCCATCCTTTTCTCTCCCTCCTTTTCTCAGTTTTTTTTAATTCATCCATTCCCTATCTCACAAATTCCAACATCCATTCACACACACACACACACACACACACGAAACTGCTGGGAAAAATCATCCATCACCATGGATTGAAATATCATCAAGACATTGATTATACTCAACTGAACTTTACCTTCCCACATCATCTTAGAAAATCAACATGTCAGTAATAATAGGTAGCAAATGTCACTTAGAAGAACAGAGTTGGAAGGTCTTCTAGTCCAACTCCCTGCTTAGGCAGGAAATGTTACACCACTTCAAACAAATGGTTATCCAACATCTTTTTAAAAACTTCCAGTGTTGGAGCATTCACAACTTCTGGAGGCAAGTTGTTCCACTGATTAATTGTTTTAACGGTCAGGAAATTTCTCCTTAGTTCTCCTTAGTGCTTCTTGTCCTACCCTCAGGTGCTCTGGAGAACAGCTTGACTCCCTCTTCTTTGTGGCAGCCCCTGAGTATTGGAACACTGCTATCATGACTCCCCTACTCCTTCTTTTTATTAAACTAGACATACCCAGTTCCTGCAACCGTTCTTCAAACGTTTTAGCTTCCAGTCCCCTAATCATCTTTGTTGCTCTTCTCTGCACTCTTTCTAGAGTCTCGAAATATTTTTTACATTGTGGTCACCAAAATTGAATGCAGTATTTCAAGTGTGTCCTTACTAAGGCATTATAAAGTGGTATTAATACTTCATGTGATCTTGATTCTATCCCTCTGTTTATGCAGCCTAGAACTGTGTTGACTTTTTTGGCAGCTGCTGCACACTGCTGGCTCATATTTAAATGGTTGTCCACTAGGATTCTGAGATCCCTCTCACAGTTACTACTATTGAGCAAGGTACCACATATACTGTACCTGTGCATTTTGTTTTTTTTCTCTAAATGTAAAACCGTACTTTTTTCACCATTGAATTTTATTTTGTTAAATAATGTCCAATGTTCAAGTTTGTCAAGGTCCTTCTGTAACTTGAGCCTATCTTCTGGAGTTTGGGTTATTCCAACCAGCTTGGTGTCATCTGCAAATTTGATGAATTCCCCATTTATCCCCTTGTCCAAGTCATTGATGAAGATGTTGAAGAGTACTGTGCCTAAAACAGAGCCTTGGGGTAGTCCACTGCATACTTCCCTCCATGTAGATGCAGTTCCATGGAGCACTACACATTGAGTGTGGTTGGTCATCCAGTTACAAATCCATCTGGTGATGATGCTGTCTAACCCACATTTTTCTATTTTATCTAGTAGTAGGTTATGGTCTACTTTATCAAATGCCTTACTGAAGTCCAAATAAATTATATCGACAGTATTCCTCTGGTTCACTAATTTTTTTACTTTGTTAAAGAATGCAATAAGATTAGTCTGGCATGATCTGTTTTTGACAAACCCATGTTGGCTTTTGATTATTACTTTGTTTGCTTCTAGGTGTTTGCTGATTTGTTGCTTGATTATCTTTTCCAGAATCTTCCCTGGTATTGAGGTCAGGCTGATCTAGTGGTTGAAGTAATGCTGTTACTAGTGGTCGAAGTGATGCTGTCACAATCCTCTCACAATGTCTTGAAGTTCTAGGGGCCTGTGTGGTAACCTGCTCCCCCTGCCAGGCGGGGGGGCTTTTCCATGGGTCAGAATCAGGAAGCAACGCGGACACCTTGCTCCAGTGGGATGAAAAAGCCATCCAGCAAAGCTGATGCCTTGTTTTATTACATGTGAAACGGCTAGACACGTGGTATGTAATGGCCAATGAGGAAAGGCCACAAAGGTAAAAGGGGCGAGTACAAAGGGCTTGAGATGGCCTGGCTCAATTTACATGGTCAGATATTACCATGGAAACGGCCAGTGATGTCAGAGTTCTGGTATGCTGTTATCTCTTCGTGCATGGTACAGATGGATCCTTTGTTTCCTTCCATGTGGTTCCCAGTAGTTTTCCTAGGCTCTGGCCTAGTCCCACAACCCAGTTCAGCCTGAACTCAGCCAGTGATTCCTACATTTTCCTTACATTTTTAATTTAAAATTTAGTTCTGCAGAAGTAGGTTATCCACCCTTTATTTACAATTTGTATACTTCTATCTGTATTCTGCAGGATATTTTAAAGATCTTGTAGAAAGTTAGTACCCACCCTTCTCCTAGAAAAATGTTGAATGTTAATTGGGATAGGAGAGCTAGCCTTCTTAAAGATGCTGATAATGAAATGCATGAGAGCAGGATTTGAGAAGGCATTTAAATATCATCAATGGGATTTCTTTTGCTTGTTTTCCTTACATCTTTCTACTTTGCCTCAGTGGTAGAAAATTGAATTCCCTAAAAACATCAAATGTAATATTGTTTGAAATATTAAAATGTATTATGATTCTTTTCTTTTGTCAAAAAAATGTTAAACAATTGTTAAGCTCATTAAAGTAAAAGAACATCTGCATCTGTGCTAAGTACTATTTCTAAAGGCCCGTCAAGAGGAAGGAGCTGAGATTTAAGTTTTAGAAATGCTCTGGAAGAGGAAATGGACACAACAGAATGGCTATAAAAATGGAACTGAACAGATAATTCAACTTTCTCCAGTTTTTATAACAGCTCCAGTTGTCTAATGCATCTTCCCAATGGCATAATACTTTCTTATTTAAGAGTGTGCCATGGATGATACCAGTTGGGAAACTGGATTTGGGTTCTATAGTCTTCTGTAAACAACAGAGCAGCAGGGAACTCTCAATTGCGCCCAAATACAGTTAAGCTCATTGTCATTTATTTATTTGTTTATTGAATTTATATTGCCGCCTATTTGCCCAAGGTGACTCGAGGTGGCTTACAGAACAAAAAAACCTTTAAAAATAATAAAACAATAAAACATTTAAAACAATAAAAACTAACAAAAAGAATCAAGTAAATTAATAAAGTACAATAAAACAAAAAACAAAACAAAAAAATGACCGGCAAGAAACAGTCCCTCAGATAACCAGGTCTCAAGCCATGAAGGGCTTTAAAGATGACAACCAGCACCTTGAATTGTACCCAGAAGCAAATCAGTAACCAATGCCGCTGCCACAGGAGAGGTGATACATGTGCAATAGTAGCTGACTATTTATATACAGGAGTAGTCAAAACCCTGACAACTGAGTTCAGTTTTAATCATTTGAGGGTGGATCAGAAAACATGCAGTGATCAAAGCAATTTTTAAAGTGATATTTTACATTATACTTACAAGAAGAAGTTAAATATCCTTTGGTATCAGTCTGAGCAAAAGCCTTTCCAGTAAAGCTGTGACTGGGTAAAGGTAATTGTGGCAGTATTACTTGAAATCTAGTTAGTCATTGTTTTCCTGATCAGAATATGTGGTCAATTTCCTGGATTCTCATTGATAGAGTGTGTGTGTCAGGTCTCATGAAAAACATTCTCTCTTTCTGTATTTATCCCAGAATTAGCTAACTTACTAATTAGGTTTAGCTGCCATGCCACTTCATTCTACATCTTAAACGTGAGTTGGTGCTGAGGAAAATAAAGAGCTAAAGATAGCAAATGTTTCAGCATAGTCTCAGCTTGAATTGGGCTCTGCCTGTTTTGTTCTTTGATGCTACTAAGTGACATGAAAGACAAGGAAGAACCAAAGGCAGCTGCTGTCCAGCAAGTCATTGGAATCACCTAATTTCCTTTTTCATCTTTTGCTGCAGAGAAATGGATTGGGACTGGGTTCATTGCTAGCTATTCTGGATCTACGTGGTCTTTTTAAAAATATAAGCAGAGAATAGGATTCATATAATATATTTCAAGTTTATTTGGTCATTTTCAAAACCATGCCACCTTTCCACTTTTTATAATTTCCCTTGCTCTTTTCTCTCTTTCACAACAATGTTCATTGTAATTCGCAACTATTTACACAAGATGTTAATCACAATTAAGTCTCATTACTCTGTGAGTTGCCGTTCTAATTTTAATTCAGAAATGTGTGTATTGAATTGAATCATTACTGTTCATTATGATTGCTCTGTGGTAGCCGCCTTTTAATTCTGAAATACAGCCCTTAGTTCTATGACTGCAGGATTTACTATTTATATCCATTGCTGCACTTGGCTGTCTTAACATTTTAGCAATTTTCCCATCAAAATGTAATGATTTAGCCAATTATATCAAAGAGCATTGTTAATGTATCTAATAATCACAACTTCCTATATGTAATCATTTCTCCCTTATGTTCTATAAACAATTATAGCAAAAAAAAATTGAAGGGTTATGGGGGCACATCGTGATTTTAGAAATAATCCCTTGCTGTAGACTTATACTTTAGGTGGTTGCTCGTAGTATTTTATTACTGTAATATAGTACATGGCCAGTGGACTTATGTTCTCCTAACTGGGTTTTGGGCTTTTTCCTTCACTTGGACTTTTGCACTGTCTTTGCCTAGAACCTGAAAATATTAGAAATTAGAACAATTAGATTTGACAGGGCAACATTGTGTAGGCAAAGGGCTCAAACATCTCTTGTATTACTAAGCTAAGCTAAATTATTTATTTATTAAACTTGCTGCCTATAGCACCGTGGGGCTACTCTAAGTAGTTTACAATAATAAACAGGAAGAAAAATGAAAGGAATACAAAAAAGTAAAATAATACAACAATAAAAAAACAATGGCAAAGGAACAGAATAGCAATAAATACATCAATATGTTAACTAAAATGATGGATGGATGGGGAACAGAGAGTGGAGAAGGGGAAATGCAGTCTGTCATCAACCTAGCAGTCACTCCAGTGTGGGACTCTCCCATATGATGTCCAGGCCAACTGGCATACCTGTATGTTAATATGTTAATCAGAATGCACCCAAAGGATTCACTTATTTCAATTGTAGCACCATGGAGTTGCAAAGAGTCGGACATGACTTAGTGACTGAACAACAACAAAACTATGCAGCAAAACATTACATTGTCTAAACTTATCAATACACTTGAAGAAAAACCTAGACTAGAGCCACAATATTTAATTTAGAAAAAAAAAACAATGGAAAAAGAATTGATACCCCTTAAAAAAAATCAAAATACATAATGGATATATCCCTTTATTGGGACCAGTCGAAACAACACGAAATACCGTATATATTTTATTAAAGCTGTTCTGAAACATGAGTTTTTTACCTGACAGATGGCCAGTGCCACTCTGGTAATATTTTGGGTTGAAGATGAAAAATAAAAATTATTCATCTTTTTGCCTCTTCACCCTCAGTGACCAAAGGTGGGAACTAACTCAGTTAATAAATTTGTGTCAAAATTAGGATATGACAACTTGCTGAAGAGCTATGGAAATATTAATGTGCATTTTATTTATTATTTATTCATTTTCTTTAACCTACATAATACTCTTTCTTTCTCCTATTTTCCTCACAATAACAATCCTGTAAGTTGCATATTGGACTGAGAAAAAATGACTGGTCCAAAGTCACCCAGCCAGCTAGGACTAGAACTCGGTCTCCTGGTTTCTATTCTGGTGTCTTAACCACTACATTATTTGTAAATAATCCATATATTTGTTATCAAAATAGTACTGTGTTGATACCCCTGAAATTTTATATCAATATTCAGCTTGAGGACAGTTAAAGGAGCCAGCTCTTTATTCACATATTTTTAATCTATTTGACACTCAAAAGATGCTAAACAGACAGAACCTTATAGAAATGTTAGAAACCATTGGGATGTGGTTATTGATTACTTGATGAATACAAGAAATTCAATAAAAAATTTCCTGTATTTTAAAAGAAAGCTCTTATATAGCTAAAAAATTAATTTGTCAACAGCAAAAGAATATTAAAAAACAAATATTGAATTGCTTTCTTCTTGGGTGTAAAATATGAGCTGAGATTTATGTTCTGATGGTGCTTAATGAGAAATTTCAAGTAGAAAGCACTCACAAATATAAACACTTCAAAAAATATAGGTCATCCCTCCACATCAGCTTTTTCTAACAGTTTAGTGCAATCAGTCTAATCAGATATATTGAATCGCCTCTGTAGGAGATTAAGTCTCATCCTGCCTCAATACACTAGAAACTCCTATATAAAATGCATGGAGAGAAATGAGATTAACTATTGATTGTAGTCCAAATAGAAGAGAAATTCTGCTCACTCTTAATTAGAATAGTAGCATACAAAAATATCAGTCATATGAAGGTTAGTTCTTTTCATGATGCTCTGTATAATTACAGTTGCTGATGTTTTAAAAAGCCATATTTTGTTAATAGAGCAGGACAGATATTCCCAGCTAGAAGTGGTTGCTAAGCAGCACTTCTGCACACAACACCCCTACAATATAGTTACTATTGTTGAAGATATTCTCTTGTTTATAAAAAAGAAATTTAGTATTTTCACACATATTTATACTGAATTCAAGATTCTCGGTCCTAAAAAATATATGACAGCAAAACATGTCATGTTTTGCTTTCTTTCTAAATTCACAGAAGAAAGAAAATTTTGGAAAAAAGTTTTGGAAATTGATTTAAACAAACTAAGAGGGGAAAGTAGTTGTTAAAATAATGCAATACTGTAGGTGACATGACTTACTGCACATACTGTATAGTCTAGGGCATGGGTGTCAAACTCACCACGTCACGTTGCCGTCACGTGACCTATCGCAATGTTTTTTCTCTTTGGGGAGCTGGGGTGGGCGTGGCCTGCAGATGACTCATCCAGCCCGTGGGCTGCCAGTTTGGGCAAAGCGCGCACTCATCAAACCAGTTGTTACATGGATTGAATTCCACTACTGGCAGTAACCTATATTGACACAACTTGCCCAACTGCCTAAACAAAATAAATACAAATAAAGGCATTCCATCCCTTAATTTTCAAAACTTTGTTTACATATTTTTAAATACATTAATATTTCCTTTTCATGTTTACAATTTAAAATATTTTTGTATTGTACTTTGAATCTACAGTATAACTTCACTATCTTGGATGAACATAGTGGAAATGTGCATAAAAGCTTTTTGTCTACCCCAGCATGTAATGTGGTTCATGTAAAAGCTAATGCAGCTTTAAAAGTTTACTGACTGCTCTAGGCGCTATGACCTATTTCAGCTGCTTAACAACAAATGACTGCATCAGAGATTTGCGCTCCACATTTTTCTTTTTTCTTTTTTGCAAGAGGCAAAACAATCTGCTAAATCCTGACCTTGCCATTCGTTTTAACTTTAAATGCCTCAGATTGAAGCCAAAGGAAGAAAGCCAGCTAAATATGGGGCATTGTTATCAACTGTCACATTTAGGTGTCATTTTGGAATTGCCAAAGATCAGAATTCCCAGATGTTTAAAACTCCTGGCATGTTTTTTTCTCTCCCCAAATAGCTTGAATTAAGAAGTCTTTACTTAAGTCATGGTGTTTAGGACTATCACAAGGGTAGACTAATAGCAATCACTCAATACAAGTTAGACTGTACCCAACAGTGCCTGTGGGGAAGGGTTTCAAAAAAAGCAAGATGGTAGTCACAGCAGGATGATCAAAGTTCTACTTCCTTTGCATTTCTGTGGAAAGGAGACATGGCTTCAATTATGCTGCCCGACCACTATCTTGCTATTTTTGTACCCCAGGTTTTCACCTGTCTTATAGTTTAAGGAATAATCCTTATTTAGTGGTGCAGGTAGTTCTTGTTTAGCAACCATAATTGAGACCAGGACCAGAAAGTGAAGAGATTACTGAATGAAAAATCATGTAACCATGACTTTGATTATGATTTACTTATGATCTAATATATGGGTGTCAAACTCGATCGTGTCACGGGCTGGATTGTGACGTATCATGACTTTTTTGCCTTTGCAGAGCTGGGGTAGGTGTGGCCTGCATGTGATGTATCTGGACTGCCAGTTGCCAGTTCGATCTAATAGTTATCACACCATTATTTTATATGTAACTCAAATCAGTGAATATACATGGTACTCCTTTCTCAACCTATTATCCTCAAAGCAGGGCTGTGAAACTTGCGGCCCTTGGGCCTGATGTGTCATGAACTAACTGGCCATGCCCATGTCCAGTTTAGCAAAAGGGAAAAAAGTCCCATATGTCACGTGACGCCGCAAGTTTGACACCCCTGCCCCAAAGCAACAACCCTATGAAATGGGGCAGTGGTGGAATTCAAATAATTTAACAACCAGTTCTCTGCCCCAATGATCAGCTGGGTAGGTGTGGCTGGGTGGTCACGGCCAACTCAATGTCTGAATGTCACTCATCTTGGTTCCTTGTTATTAAAAGCTTCTTTCTGGCAGCTCTGTTTTGTTATTCAATTATTTTTCTTCAAAGTGTTCATCATTGCATCCAAGCTGGAAGAATTCCAACAGGGGAGTATCTCCTCCCAACAGCAGTGTGCAAAGCTTAAAACAACCTTTCCCCTGTAAGAAAGTCAAGCTCCAGCAAAGTACTAGCAAAGAAAAAAAACCTCCGGAGCTCAGGCGACAGTAACTCT
>JAOYMU010000192.1:90656085-90668336 GCA_025802295.1 Psammodynastes pulverulentus | reverse complement strand
GGATGCGGAGGCTGAAAATGGGGCGCGTGGAGGCAGCAATAGGCGATGGCGATCCCTGCAGCCTGAAACAGCTGATCATCGGGAGGCCAATCTAACTGACAATCAGCTGCTTGTGCTCAATCAGGCTGTGCTGAAGCTGACCAGACTGTTTGCTATTTGCTGCAAGGAGGCAAATTGCTGGGAGGCAGAAGGGTGGGACCTGGCAGGTAGGCGGGGCTTTGGTAACATTCTCTGTATAAGACGCACAGACATTTCCACCCACTTTTTGGGGAGGGAGTGCATCTTATACACTGAAAAATACAGTAATACAGTAATTTCTCTGGCGAGTCACTCAGCCATCTCTGAGCAGCTTATAAAAGTTAAAACAACAAAGTAACAATGACAGCAGAAATAACTGCCCTCTTGTAGCCCATGAGAGAATTTGCATAATAGATGGGACCCAAAGTATACCATAGTTCTGAGGGATCCCACAAACCAGGGCCCTTGGCTCTGCCTGATACTTTCTGCCAAAACTGATTGAAATTGACCACAGTGAAAGAACAATACTACAATATTATGCCCCCAATATATATATATAAATAAGACAAACTAAAATAGAACAGAGAAAGCAATAATCAAAGAGAGAAATAAGAGAAAAGGTGCAATAATATATGTATGTTCTAAGTCATGTGGTTATGGCCACCATCTACACATCTACATTTCTCTATATTTCACCAGAATCTTTTTTAGGCTCTAATATACACAGAAGGCTAAATAGAAGGCTGTCCTCATACATTTAGCATATGGAAGATGCAATCAGCTGTCCCACTTGCTATAATGATTTCTAAATATGTATGTTATGTAACTACTTTACATATTTTAAGAAGGATATAAAATAATTTAGTGGGAGAAGATCATTGCTTTTTCTAGCATAATTCAGAAGGCTATGGAAGTTTATATAACATTAGAATTATAATATTACCATTTACACACTATTACAAGGTATTATATACTATTTTATGTAACTCAGGGAAAAGAAACCTATTTCTCTAAAGCACAGGTGTCAAACTCAAGGCGCAGGGGCCAAATGTGGCCTGCCATGTCATTTTATGTGGCCCGTGAGAGCTGCAAAGTTCTGATTGTCTTAATAAAGCAAAACATTTAGGAATTTGGTTACATTTATACTGTCTTACAGTATGTGGCCCTTTGAGGGCAACCATTATGCTGATGTGGCCCTTGGTGAAAATAAGTTTGATACCCCTGCTCTAAAGAGAAAAAAGGATGCAAGACAGAAAGGCAGAGCCACCTACCAACAGCATGAGTAGAACGTATGCTAGCATAAAAATATAAACAGCCATCTTTCAAAATGCAATAATGTTGAACCCATGTATTCTTGGTTTTGTCCAGCTGGTGGAGGAGCCCCAGGCACTCTGGGTTTTTGATAGCAAGTGGTGGAAGGCTTGTATTGTGCACGGTGACATCTTCCCACACATGGTTCTGTATGTTAACATTAGAAAATAAGTCAATTTTACCCACTTGTACTGAAACTACTGACAGGCAAACATCTCTATATGTGTTTAAAAATGGACTAATCAATTATTTGTTCAGTATGCAACAAATACCTCTCATTTCTAGGGCTAAACGTCTGTCATGTCCAATTTGTGCCTTTCTATTACAAGAACGTCTAGTGCATTCAATTCTTAAACATCATTATATTTGCTGTAAGTGACCATTTTATGACATCAAGAAACACTTATTGAGTAATACATCTAATGGTAGTAGAAATTTTGCTTAAGTAGTGAAATGAAGATACTTCTTAATTCAACAGAATTAATTCAATGTGCTTCCTAAATAGGGTCTTTAAATGAGGCAATTGAAATGTAACCCCAGAAACTATTTTTAGGCATCAACATTCGCTCTGGAACTTGCTTATAAATTAACTTCATGATGTCATAAATTCCTGTGGATTGCAGCTGATAAAGCAGCTCAAATCCATGACATTTTATTGCACATAAGTTTCCTGGTCTTTAAAATGTCACAGAAGTTTGAGAAGTTTCTAAGGGGCAGCTCTGTCATGGACACATTGATATGATTGAACATCCAGTTGCAGTTATTTGTCACTGTCAAGGATGAGCTTTGTTATACTGACTCATGATTCAAGCCTGAGCTGAAATACTCATAAAACATTTACATTTATTATGGTTTGTTGCACAGTCAGCCAGATGTCCAGACTAGATTTGGCATGTTTATCCACCTTTCAGTTCTTTCCAAGGATCTGGAATATGCAGATGTTGATGTTTGATGGTGTTACAAATATTGTTGCAGGATGTAAGCTGTTCTGAGTAAAGCTGCCGTTTGCAATTTACTGATGGTGGTTTAGTTAATGCTGATGGTGTTCAAATGGTTCAAATCCCGTTGTTTTGGGATTGCACCCAGGCATTTATTACTATTGGTACCACCTTTGCTTTGTTCTGCCACAGTTGTTCTATTTCTATTTGCAGCTCTTTGTATTTTGTTATCATCTTCTTTTCTATTATTAGTATTATTCCAGACAGAAAATAAGTGGTAAGCCACTTCTAAGAAAAAGCATAGTTTTTATTGGCATATTTATGTGATTACTGTATGAGACAAGAATGCCTAAACGGCTTTGAGCCAATTTAATGTAATGGTTAAGATATCGTGCTAGAAACCAGGAGATTGAGTTCTAGTCCTGTCTTAGGCCAGAAAGCCACAGGGTTACTTTGAGGCAATCACTCTCTCTTAGCCCACAACTTCAGGTTTCAAAAATAAGCTGGTCAGTCAATTCTTCTTGTAACCAATGGATCAATACTTGATTAATTTTTTTTAAAGGAGAAGGGACCCTGCATGTGTTGGAAAAACTAGGAAGAAAACAAAATGGGTATGATAAGGCCATTAATTCCAGAAGTTTAGTTTTTACTGACCCTCTTCAGATACCTCTGGGCAGCTTATGTGTGTGTGAGTGTGTGTTTGTACACGGTACATGCATACACACAGAAAAAGTGAATTGGTGAGCATGTCAAACCTTGAGGATCTCACAGGTGGGGAGTCATGCAGAATCTCTCCCTACTAATCCAAACTAATTGAAACCAAACAAAGAATGGAGGAGAACCACAATGAAACAATGCCTCTCACCCCCAATCTAAGATGCTGATCCAAAAATATTATAGTGGTTGATGGTAATGAAAGTTGCAAAAAAATCAAGGCACATGAGGATGCATGGATCATCTCCAACACAGATTCCACTTCCTTCCAGTCTTAATAAGAGAAGTTGTAGACCAGACAATAGTTGTCTGATTGTTGGGTCTAGAGCTGGGTTTTTGAAGAGAGTGTAGACTAGAACTTCTTCAAAACCAATGGCACCACTTCCTCATTCAAAAAAGCGGACACCTTTCTATAAAATCAGTTACAGGTCACTTCCCAGGTGACTATCCAGGAGGATCTGATCTAACAAGCACATGTGTCAAGGTAACAGTTTGAAGAACAGATTGAAGAAGTCTGTCCATTTCCTCAGGAGCACAGAATAAAACTTCAGATAATTCCACAAGCTTTTGCTCAGACACTTCAACTGGAACTGACCACTTGGACTCCAATACTAAGTGGATCTGAGCAAGTTTATTTGTAAAATATCAAGAATACTCCTCGTAAGAGTTCTAGAGATGATACTATGGCCTGTCTTTCCTCATCAGGCAGGTACTAGCAAATACAATAAGGATGGAGAAACAAGAACATTTTAACATCTTTATAACTACAGTGTAAACTCTAATGGGGGTCCTCACTCATGCTTGGTTGGATTCATTCTTAGTCTTCGTCCAACGGTGATCCAAGCATCTCTTTATATACTTCATTTCCTGGAGTTCCTCAGAAAACCAAGAGATATCCCAATATTGGCATAGGGAGAGAGGCTGTGTTGGGGCAATCTGATCTAAGGCTCCAGCAACATACTGATTTCTGGATGCATCTCAGACTAACAGTCCACCACACCCTCAGGGGTCAAATTCTTTCTAGACTCCTATTGTATTAGAAGTTTGCACCTTGCAATGTAGGTGGCACCAGTGAACCAAAAAGCAACCGGAAAGTGATCTGACCTTGACAATGGATTGATGATTATGTTTGCCAAACCTAGATCATGTAAACTGTCCCAAAACAAAAACTAGATTAAGTGTGCAACCTTCAGTATGCTTGGGATCTGATGACTTGAAAAGGTCCATAGTTGCTATGGAAACTACAACCTACTAAGCTAATCTAGACTCAATGTCACTGGGCAGCAAGTTGGAATTTCCAAGTATTGCAAAGCTAAGGGTTTCAATCACCAACCCAGAAATGGAACCAGAAGCTCAGGCAGGGAAGATACTGTGCTGCAGGAAGGATAGTACAACAGCAACAATTTTGTTCAGATAGTCTCTCACTTGGTTATCTGCAGGGCAGATCCTCTGAGGCCAACATAAATCCAAAGTAGCCATATATCTGAGAGGGAAAACCCCTGTCTTGACCTACCCAGGTTTCAATGATACAAGCCAGGTCAGCTCTCTCATCCATTATCAAATCATGTATGGGGACAGCTTCATTACAGAGTGACCTGACATTCAACAGCCAGAATTGTAGCCAGTTATTACTTGGCTCTTAGAGGAGTTCCTGTAAGTTGGACATTGGGATTGTAATTCAAACAGTGAGCCTGACATCTTTAAAAGTGAACAACACCCCGGCCCCCAGCATCCATTAATATCCACTAACATCTATATCAAACAATAAATTTAATATTTTAAAAACCATATTACCTGATGAATAGGATGTGCAGCTTTTTCCATGACATCTACCCACCTTTGGAAAAACGGTACAAAAAAGTATAGTTTTGTAGGGAAGAAAAGAATTATGCATGGACTAACAGCAAAGATTGAATCCCCTTGAGCTGAGCACATTTGACATTTCTCTCCTTGTCTAGTCCAAAAGAATGGATGGTAACTCACTGGAACACCTAGTTCCTTCTCTGAGCTGTGAACTTAGCATACATATCTGCTCGAGTGAGTAAGTTTGATGTGGTGGTTAAATGCATATGGCTAGAATCTGGGAGACTGTCAGTTTAAGCCACCCCCATTCCCTGCTCCTGATATGAAGCTAATTGGATGACCTTGGGGCAGTCACGGTCAGTCAATTCTATGAAGCAGGCAATGGCAAACCACTTCCAAAAGTATTGACAAGGAACCTGCGAAAACTAAACCAGTAATTACCATGACTCAAAGCACCAAGCAAACAAACAAACTCCCATTGTGTGCAAGTAGAGCAGTTAAGATTATCTAGTGGCAGGTAATAAAACAAATCTGTTTTATTAAGAAACTTGCTTTGAGGTAAAGTTTGCATCCTCATTGTGAGGGTATGGAAAGGAGAAGGAAGAAGTATATATATATAACTCTGATGTGATCTAACAGAACTGCAATATTAAAGAAAAAAGAGAAATGACTCCAAGCCAAAAAACAAAAAAAACTTCCTGGGAATTAGAGAATGCTAACAGAGACAATCCTTGCCAGAGAAAGAGAGAATGCAATTAAGTCTGAGTGCCATATGTTTGTTCTTCCTCCCTTCCACTACAGGCTGATGGGTATTCCTGTTACATAACTTAATAAATGCAAGACACACAAAAAAGAGAAAACATACTAATTTAATGAGTGGAATGTACCTCTTCATTTCTTGGGCTGATATAGCACAGAAATAAAAAACCCTGTTTCCAGCCCGAGGAACACATTTAAATGCAAAAGGCTTGCCCAGGCTGTTATCCATGCCAATTTCAGCACCTTCGACCTTTGTTACTTCCAGCGGCCTGCATTTTCCTTCATCCTACAACAAAATTAACAAATTCAAGCTTGATGAGTGCTTATGATACAAGTTTAATTGCCAGAGGAGGCAAAGCCTTATTTATGTAGCAAGACTTGTTTATCTAATCCTAATTTAGACAAATTGTGAAACACTTATGCTTCTGTCTAATGTTCCTACACATTGGATATCTCAATATTCTATATTTTCTAATAACACAGCTTGGAAAGAGGAGGCCAATTTCTCTGGCCATATTCCTCCACTTTCATCGTCAGCACCATGATAATATTTTTAAAGTTTACAGAATATGGTGGATGACAATGGGCCATATAATGTTGCCTTGTAACCCAAAATCTTACTAATATTTTCAGTCTAGTTGGACAATAGTAATTTGATTTTATAGCTGACAGGTTATTGCAACATGTTTGTAAATCAATCATGATTCCCAAATAAAGTCAGAAAATAGAGTTTAAATAAGAAACTAGTCCAATATGGAGTTGAAATTGAATCTGAGAGTCATAGCATTTAAATCTGATAGACCAGGGATATCAGATCCTGCCCCTCCTACCTTATTAAGCAAACCAATATCCTACAGTTGAAGTTAAGAAGAGTGATTAGGAAAAACTTTATCTTCAAAAGGTTTACACAGGTTCTGTTTCATGGACAATCCATTTTTCTTTCTCAATCTTGGTCGTTTTACATGCTGATGTTTGTTGATCAATATTAAGTTATAAATATTTAACCAAAGAAGTAGCAGGAGCAAACATAACTCAAAATCTTTGCCATCAAATAGATATTTTTATAATTGGGAGAAAGGGAAGGATCTCAAATTGAATAGTATTATAGTCAGCATTCATAACATTTTTTAAATAAACAGACTCACTATTTGGATTAGGGTAACTTAAAACTATGACTTGATTTGATGCCAGCAAACAATATTTTTTATTTAGGACTGAAAAGAAAGCCTCTGTCTTAAAAAATATGTCCCACCAATATAATGAAAATACATTTATGACTTTATGGAGCTGAGCCTTGAGCTGATACAAAATGGAAGTATAAATCTGAAGCTAAAACTATAGAATGAATTCTTAACTAGGGTTAGCATAAATTAGATCTTAGCCTTAGTGCATGTCATTTGGAGTAGACTTGAAATACATCCTAGCTCAGTTATAAGGGCTGAGTTTGGTCCTGTTAATCTTGAGGAAGTGGTCAGGACTCTTAGAATTGAAAGCAGTGGTGGGATTCAAATAATTTAACAACTGGTTCTCTGCCCTAATGACCAGTTAGGTAGGCATGGCTGGGTGATCATGTGACTGGATGGAGCTCAGGCGACAGTAAGTTTGGGCATACTGCCAAGAACCTTTAGCTGTTATATAGGTTAACCAAGAGACAGTTTCTATAAGCAGGCAATAAAGATTAGGCTAGAAACAACAGCAGTTTCCTTCCTGCCTTCCATACAGGATCCTGTAAAGTGGAAAAAAACAAAAGGAGATTTCTTCCAACAACCAGTTCTCTGAACTGCTTAGAAAGTTAACAACCGATTCCGGCGAATAGGTGCGAACCTGTTGAATCCCACCACTGGTTTGGTCTATGTTTCCTTTTATATCTTGGATTCTTTTTCTGGCCCAGTCTGTGTTTTCCCCTTTTCCTTCAGCTTCTTCCATGATTCTTTCCCTGTGCTTTAGTTTCTTCCTGAAATCCCTCGTCTTCTTTTCTGAAGTCCCTAGTCTAGTTCTGTTACATTTCATGCATTAGAGAAACATCCCCAAACTGTTCTTTTTGAACTTCCTCTTGTATAGAACCATGGAAAGGGTCTCCAGCCTTTCTAGGCTCTAGCTGCCTATTTAAAATTCTGAAGAATAAGTGATTGCTGGGTGGGGTGGAAGAGAGGTTATTCATTCACCAAGTGGCTGTTCAAATATGACCTCAAGACATACTTAAAAATGACGATGGTGGAAAGTGGTTTATGGTATTACAGATTCCTTTGGCATAACCACATCAGTCTGTAACCTTAAAAACAGTGAAGTACCATGTGGCTTTTTAAAGACTAATGTACTATACCTTTTTTTTTTAATTGGCCTTCCTTTGGTAACATTCACAGGAATTAATATAGCCACAGAGACTGTGCTGGACTCCATCTTGATTCTTTTCTTCTGAGGATGTTGATCACATATTTTTCCTCTTTTGTTATCTACCAAGCCATGTTTTGTTCACCATCAAAGCTATTTGATTTCTAGACATAATTGTTAAAGTTAAGTAGAATGTCCATCAATCAGAGAATTGTCTGTATTTTTTAGGAGAAATAGGTTCAATTAATTTTAAGGTGCCTCTCGATGGCAAGCATTTTGCGAACAGCCATGATGCAGTGACATTTGTTGTTTTGGGGATGTTTATTTTAAATTTGTTTGTGTTTAAGGCACATCAAGATTCTTTGTTGAAACTAAAGATGTACTTTAAAACATTTTTGAAAAGCACAGTGAAGCAGAAACAATAGTGAAGGTTGCAATTAGATTCATATTCATGAATACTCAAATAATAATAATTGTCTGGCTGGGTTAAGCAATGACAGCTGGTCTAAATTTAATCTTTATTTTTATTACTCCATTAGCAAAATGTGGGGGTTTTAAGAGGTGGGAAGGAAAATGAAAGTATGGTTCCCTATTGGTGGTAGTAATAGCAATTCTTGAAATCTGGAAACAATTTGTCATGACTGTAGGCTGCGTTGGGGTAACTGTGAAATTTGGGTTAAAATTGTTTCTTGGCAAAGATTTTTCTATGGTTATGTTTTACTTAGTTTGCTCCAGAGATAATGAAATAATGTCACTGCCTATCTTTGCGCTTGTGTATTTGACTTTTTTCTATTTCAGTTTTTCAGGATTTCATTTTCTACTGTTTTGTAGGCATCCCATCAGCCCCTCGGGATCTCAGCTATGAAATTATTGGATCCAATGTCCTCCTGACCTGGCGTCTCCCAAAGGATCTGGGTGGTCGAAAGGATGTTTTCTTCAATGTCATCTGTAAAGTGTGTCCAAATGGTTCTCCAGGACCTTGTGTCCGTTGTGGGGACAGTGTTCAGTTTGAACCCCGGCAGGTGGGGCTGACCGAAAGTCGGGTGCAAGTGTCCAACCTCCTGGCTCGTGTTCAGTATACTTTTGAGATTCAGGCAGTCAACCTTGTGACTGAACTGAGCCCAGATTCTCCACATTTTGCTGCCATCAATGTCAGCACCAGCCAGTCAGGTAAGGAACATTTGCTGTTGATTATCATTGCTTATTTTAACACCTCTTGTTCCTCTATTTTCTTTCTCCAGTCTTAATCTCTTCTTTTTGCTGTCATACAGACGTGGATAAAGATGAAATAAAACCAAAGAGAATGAGGGGTTTCCACTAATAGTGTGGGAGGAAACTTTAGATAGAATCTCAGTCTCATGCCATTTATGACCAAATATCAATCTTTTAGATAAGATTGTGAAGGCAATTTATGTGGAACGCAGATGGGTGAAATTAGTCAGAGGATAGAAAATGCTCATGTTTCTCTCCTCCTACAAAACTAAAAACCTTACCTCGGATCTTCATTTTGTGGCTGAGTGAAATCACAGGTGATGGAAGCTGCAAAAGCAAATCTCCATTTTCTTATTTTCTCTACTATCTGCCCATTATGTTGTGAAAGGTTTCCACAGATGTATTTCAGGGTGTATTTTTGAGACATTGAGCCTAATGCTGGGATACACTTATCACCTAAAAGGTGAATTGGGGTGAGTCACTGTACCTTTTTAAGTGGTCCAGCAAGATATCCAGGTATTTATAACCTTGCAAGATTTTTGTAAGGATGTGAAAAATAAATCTTGCAAAATTTTGAAATCCTATAAGATTTCAGCCTACATTTTAGGTTTCATGGGGCCATCTAGAAGTGTCAGGAATGTCTACAAGCCCCCGTTGCCAGTACATTTGAGCATCTTTTATAGTTTGCAACACCATGCTCAGGTTGTAATACTATGCACAGATTGTAATACTTCACAGCACAGGTAAGTTATGTCATCAAATTATTTAATGCAATTCATCAATATGTTTTATTAAGTTCTCATATTGAATGGGACTTGTTACAGCATTGCAAGATAAAGCTATCCTTGGCGTTGCCGAGTGAAAGCATGTATTCCCATGGCCTTTGATAAAACTTTTTATTTTGCTTGAATCCACTCCCCAAAAACTTGGCAAAAGGGAAAGAGCTTGCCTTTACATTTCAGAAAAAGATCTTTGAAGTGAAATATTTGGCTCAGTATAATACTTTGAACATTTTAAAATCTATGTAAATACTGAATATTATTAAAGTCAGGCTCTTTGGATTTACTGTCTCAGGCATTAGTCCCTTGGGACAACCAATCCCTTTTCTCAGCCTAACATGCCTTCTCTTATTATTACTGGTACTAAGATGATAACTGCTATTCTTACTTGGAAATTGTACAGCATTTTCACACGCTCAATATGCTTTATATAATTGTTCAATGATCCATATTATAGATGGAAAGATTGAGTTTGGGAGATAGTAGATTGCCTAAGATCGCTTACTGAATTTATAGCTTAGATGAGTTTGGAACCACTGAATTTGGTTTCATAGCTTAATCTGTTGAAAATCAGAGTCACTGCTCTCTTTCTTCCTTTCCTCCCACTCTAGCACAATCAGATGATGGCATGTCTGTTTTTTTCCTTACTTGCTTGATAGAGGAGCCAACTATATCAGTTAGGAGATCAGTTGTTATGAGAAATGGAACCTTTTATCAGATTTTGGCAGGGGGTTGGAGTGTCTGATGTAAGAATAAATAGCAATTTTGCTCTTTGGCTTTATCTAGGCAGTAGGTTTCTCCCAATTCATGTAAGGGGGGGAGAAGAATTAATTGGGAGGTTGGGGATTCATGATTACAATTGCCATAAATATCTGAGAGCCTCTTGTTTGTATCTCCGAACCAGCCATAACATTAGCTACGGGTTCTCCCGAACCCGGGCGAACCTGTAGCAGCCCACCCCTGTATTATAACTTTATATTCCATTCTTCTAATAAGGACAAGTACCTCAGAATAGCTAACAATAATCAAAACCACCAAAGCAAAATTAAAATAGTTTTGCCTAGTGGTTAAGGTACTATCTAGTCTCACCTTAGGCACCAAATCCTGCTGGTTGACTCTGGGGCGGTCACACTCTGTCAGCCCAACTCACCTCACAGTTGAGGTTCTTGTGCAGAAATTAGGAGAAGGAAGGAGTATTAGATACGTTTTCCATCATATTTATGAAAATAGTAAAGGCCGAATAATAAATAATAAAGCATAAACAAGTTTGAGAAAAAAGAAAACTCAGGTAAAATATACATTGTAGGTAGTTTCACTGCCTTCCTAAAAAGAATGTTCTCTTCCCATTAATCAGAAATTATTCTAGCCCACCTTTTACTGTTTTCTGTTTTGAAGAGGGAAGAAGATGCCTAATTATGCTTTGAACTGCTGTCCATTTACATATTTAATCTATGAACCACATGATATCCATGAAGATGAATAGACATTTAGAGAATAATAGCAAATTTATTTTTTAAATGTTTATATCTCCCATCTCTTCTACATGGTGACTCTGGGTGGCTTACAGGTTATAAAATAAATTAAAAAAATAGAAGATTAAAATATTAAAACAACACAAAGTTAAAATATTATTTAAAACAATATTAAAATCGAATTAAGAAAGCTAAGAAGCAGATACGACAAGAAGTTTTCTGACTTTATTAGCTGCCTCCTTGGGGCTTCAGGCCAGCCCACAAAGCTAGATTTTGATATCCTTCTAGAAGGCCAAAAGGGAGAAGGCAGTTCTCACCTTCAGTGATAGAATGTTCCAGAGGGATGGGGCCACAACAGAAAAGGTTCTTCTTTTTGATTATGCTTGCTTAGCAGATGGAATCTGTAGCAGGCCTCTTCCACTGGCGCAAGGGGAGCATCCTTGACAGGGGTGGGATTCTATCAGTTTGGGCGTACTGGTATCTCCAAAGATCAGCTGGTAGGGAACTGTTCGCTATGACAATCTGCTGTTGGGCTCACCTGCCCGTCCCTGCTCTTAGGTCCTTTTTATCCTTTTAGCTGTTTGGTGCCGCACTAATCAGCTGAGAGACGCATTAGCTGATTTTGTTAGTTGCTGCACATGCACATGAAGCACGTGATCACCAAACCAGTTGTTATATCGGCAGCATCCCACCCCTGATCCTTGTCCCATCAGAAAGAGACAGCTCCTCAGACAACCTGGACCTATGCCATGTAGGCAGTGGTGGAATTCAAATTTTTTTACTACTGGTTCTGTGGGTGTGGCTTATTTGGTGGGTGTGGCTTGACAGCCATGTGACTGGGTGGGCGTGGCTTGGCAACCATGTGACTGGGTGGGCATGGCTTGGCAGTCATGTGACTGGGTGGGCGTGGCCAA
>JAOYMU010000192.1:90614783-90633234 GCA_025802295.1 Psammodynastes pulverulentus | reverse complement strand
GAGTGGAGGAGAGGCTCATTGCCTCTAACCATGTGCCAGGCAAGCTTGGAGAGGGACATTGGGAGGGGGGGTTTCTCTTGGTGTTTCTCCCTCCCGGCCGAGGGAGCTCTCTCGCCGGGCGGCCCGCCTGGCCTCTCGCTCGCCCTCCTGCCCACTCGGCTCTCACCCCACGGGCCCGCCTGGCCTCTCGCTCGTCCACTCGTCCGGCTCTCGCCCGGCCTCTCGCTCGCTTTCCCGCCCGCTCGGCTCTTGCTCCGCGGGCCCGCCTGGCCTCTCGCTCTCCCTGCCGCCCGGCTCTAGCCCGGCCTCTCGCTCGCTTTCCCGCCCGCTTGGCTCTTGCCCCGCGGGCCCGCCTGGCCTCTCGCCCACCCCGGCTCTCGCACGGCAGCCCGCCAGCCTCCCGCTCGCTCTCCCACCCGCTCGGCTCTCGCCCCACGGGCCCGCCCGGCCTCTCACTCGCTCGTCCTGCCTCTCGCTCACTCGGCTGCCTGCCCAGCCTCTCGCTCGGCGGGCAACACGCCCCGCCGCTCACCCGACCGAAAGTGAACGACCGAGCGAGCCGGTTCGGGGGCGTGGCCGGCCAGGGGTCGCCACCGGTTCTGCGATCTAGGCCCAATTGCTACTACTGGCTCCTGCGAGCCGGTGCGAACCGGCTGAATTTCACCACTGCCTGAATGTCCTTTTATATCCCTCCTGACACAGTGAGATTTCTTCAATCAATCAATCTATCTATCAACTGTGGTCTTTATCAGCAATAGTATCTTGCAATTGATAATGACAAAAATGTCTAACTTGCCTTCTCTGAAGGCATTATCATATTCACACTCCTTTAAACTTACCAGTGACTGGCCTTTTGTTAGGACATCTGAGGTTATTATCTGCATTAGCATCATCCCCTTGAAACACCCATGAAGCTGAATGGAACATTTCGGTGTAGAAGCCTCGCTCTTCACTATCCCTGTTTGATCCCAGATCCATGGGACAACCATCTTCTGAATTCACTGGAAAGAGACCAGAATTTGGAAAATGCAGATTTGGACAGATCAGATATTTTTGTTGGCTTCATCAAGAAAATGACAAAGTTAGTAAAAGCAAAAACAATGAAGAGAAATTAGAATCTACTAGTAAAAAAATGAAAAAAAAATGCTTAAAAACAAAAAGGATCCTCTACCTCCATTCATGCTTTGGTCATGATTTTTCTCTTCATTATTGTGAATAAACTGAATATTTTAATGGCTTGTTCTTTCCGTCTCTATAAAGTTACATCTTAATTTTGTCTATTTATGTTCTTTATTTACAAGACTTATATGGACAGGATTATCTCATTCAATGACTCTAGGTGGCTCACAACAAACCATAAAACATGGTTAAAACAATGGTACCCTTCCCTTAGGCACCAGACCAAACATTGTTGCAACTGAGGCTTCATCCTGTTGTTATGCCATCTTTTTTTATTACTTTGTAATGACAGTAGCAATAGCACTTAGCTTTATAAACAGCTTCAAAGTGCTTTACAGCCCTCTCTAAGCAGTTTACAGAGTCAGCATCAGGGCTTTTTTTCTCTCAAAAAAGGTGCCGGAACGCACCCCTGTTGTTGCGCTAAAAAAACCCGGAAATGATAGCGCGCGATTGGTCGAAACGGACCACGTGACCGGGACTCTGAAAAGGTCCCGGAACGCAGTGCCGCCTCGTTCTGGCAGAAAAAAAGCCCTGGTCAGCATATTTTCCCCAACAATCTGGGTCCTCATTTTACCGACTTCAGAAGGATGAAAGACTGAGTCAACCTTGAACTGGTGAGAATCGAACTGCCAAACTGCTGCCAATCGGAAATCAGCAGAATTAGCCTGCAATACTGCATTCTAACCACTGTGCTACCATAGCTCCTGTAAGCTATATTAAATATTTTATTACCGGTATTAAATATTTAAAGTATGAATATAAGCTGCTTTCAGGACTAGTGTCAGCTTCAGACAAAGGGTTTCATTTTCATTAAGTGAATTTTCCTTTTGCCTATCACTAGAACTACTTCCTTACCCTTCTTTCTTTAGATTTGATCAGCACAAGCTCCTAGAAGGGAACAGAAAGCATGATGCTGATTACCCTTTGGGCTATGTCAGCACTTCCATCAGTGTTGGGATTCAATTTTTTTTACTACCATTTCTGTGGGCGTGGCTTGGTGGACATGGCATGGCTTGGTGGGCATGGCTTGGTAGGCATGGCAGGGAAAGGATAATGTAAAATCTCCTTCCACCCCACTCCAGGGAAAGATTACTACAAAATCTCCATTCCCTCCCCACTCCAGGGGAAGGATACTGCAAAATCTCCATTCCCTCCCCACTCCTGTGGGAAGGCTACCACCAGTTCTACAAACTATTCAAAATTTCCGCTACCGGTTTTCCAGAACTGGTCAGAACCTGCTGAATACCATCTCTGGTTTCCATGCTTAGAAATGATATGTGACTCTGATTAGGAGGCTCAAAGCAGTGGCAGTGGGCTTTTAGGGCGAGAGGCCTTAGGAGTGTCCCAAAATACTAAAATATCTGCATTCTATCGATTGGAGAGAGAGAGAGAAGAAGAAAGATTTGCTTTGATAATTCAACTTCCGTCGTCTAATTAAACCTTTGATTTGTGACTGGGCTATACCTTAGCTGTTGCTATTGCTTCTGTAGTCTCAGATAAACAGCCAAAAAGGAGGCTTAGCCAGATTCTAGTGAACTTAACAAGCAAGTGCATGTAGCCTGGCTAATTAGAAGGCACATATCAATTCAAGTCATTCATTTAAAATAGCTACATCTATATCACACAATAAAGGTTACTATTTTCTTGAAGTAGAATCTAAGACATATTAAATTTCAGGATCGTATAAAAACATATAAAGCTGATCACAAACATGGTTTCCAAGTTTGTTCTATCCTATTGAATTTTTACAATTATGTAATTATTGCTCAGATACCTTCTATTGCTAGGAAAGGAGATGAGTTCTGAAGGTTTAGTTTTATGAGCCAATATTCTGAATGCTTGTTAAGAATAGAAACCGCCAAGCTGTGGATTTTGTGTGGGAAGCAAAAAGGAGAGTCTAAAATAAGTAATATCACAAGTGAGGCTTTTGATATTTGAACATACATTTTAACTTTGATTTTTATATGTAGGGTTAAAAAAAGCAATTTATTAAAATTACTGGTTTTAGATTAATATTCCTTCTATATTAACTCACTTTCTCTTATGTTTACAAAGAAATATGAATTTCTTTGTCTCAACATCGTCACCTTAGAAATGTATATATATTTTATGTATATATATTTTAATACTGAACCTCGTGTTATTTTCATTACAGATTAATAAAATACCAGATAATTTCCTCTTATTTAGTGATGAATGTTACAGAACAACAGAAGACATTCCCCTCCCCCTCCACTTCCAAGACTCAGATTTTTCTTCCCATTAACTCCCTTCAAATGAATTATTCAACATTACCATTGCTGGGTCACAGAAAAGAAAATTACAAACAGACTTTCACATAAAAGCGCAGGTGCTCTTACCTTTCTGTTGTCCTTTTGACCCGTGAAGATCCATGTGTTATGCATTGATCTTTATCAAAAACCACTGATTTAAAAGCTCAATGAATATTGTTTATAGTTCCACAGTTAAGGAGAGGAGGAGTTTTCAAGGAGCAGCTTAGATCATATGGATGAATGATTCACAGTTAATTCAATCACTCCAGAAAGCACTCATCAACATGGTGTTACATAAGGGACAATAGCATTCATAACACAGCTCTTTCAAGCAACAAGTTATTGTTTATGTCACAGCACCATGAGAGTGTATGACTTTGTCAAGTCTAGCCAAGTTTAAGCAAGGGCTGCAAATAAATAGCTTCAGAAATATATTCTTTTGAGAAAATATGTCTTTCAAAGACACTTATGAACTTTTGGCAAAAGGAATAAAATGAAATAGTATAGATACATTTTCAAAATATTTAATTATTTTTTTCCTCATTTAGACTATTATAGATAGATATAAAGGGCTGGGAGGATTTTGTTTTTGTTTTTCTTAATCTATGTTTTTATTGTATTGTTTATTTTAATTTTTTCCTAATCTGTGACAGGAAATCATTGACAGAAAATCATTGATTTTTCTGTGATATTAAAAATACAGCAAACCTTTATTAATATCTTAAACCATGAATATTTGCTGTCTTTTCCTTATATCCTTTAAAACAGTTTCTTCATTTTGAAGGGCCAGCTTAAAACCTCCCTAATTAAATTGAAACACACTAAAGAGCTGGATCATGTCAAAAGGCACTGGATTGTTCATGTGCAATTACTAGAGTGTAAAAATATTGTTAGTGTCAGGCCTACAGTTCTCTTCTTCTCACACACACATATATATATATCTCCCAAGTGATGAATTTATCTGCAAATCTTTGGCCATTTTTTTCTTCATATCACCAACTAAATGCAGCACTTACTAGATCCTTTGGTGAAGCTGATATTCTTAGAGCTCTTTCCAGCTGAAGGGTGTCTTTTGCTGTTTTTGAACCATTTCCTTCGTCTAGCCCAACGATCTGGTTCTTCTTCCTCTTGGGAACTATTATTTGTCCTTGCATCTTTCAGCACTTGGTCCCTTGATAATCCTGTGCTCCTATTTTTCAGTGATTTAGCTATATTTTGTGGGAAGAAAAAAAGAAACACTCTATATACCTAACAACATTTAAAGCCAGATTACCTTTTACTATATTCTACTTTATATAAGTTGCAAATATGTTAGCTTAATATCAGTTACTGAAAATACAAACTAAAAGAATTAGTTTATAAAAATTGGAAAGTACTACTTTAAATAAAGTTCCAGTGTGCCAAATATATTTTCACTCTAAGTGGATCTGTATTTGAGTGTTTGTATTTTTCCAAATATATTCCTATTTTCTGGGTCATTGATGGACAAAAACATTAGAAAAAAGTGGGCATTGGCAAACAATGCTATCATGATAAAGAGAAGCATATTTGTGGCAAAGATAGTGTTTCTTACTTTGGGTAAGAACTTTACAGGCAACAGACATCCCTGTTTCCCCACCAATATGACTGTTTAAACTTTGTGAAGAACTCTCATGACGCAATCGAATCTAGGATTTGGCATAGAATTGGAATGCAATGTCCAGACTTAATGTTAAAAATTTGTAAATATGATGTGTTCATTATTAATTTCTGAAATGTCTATATATAGTTTTTTTTATTGTACTGATGTCTTACCTTTGGAGCGTTATATTTCACAATTGATTTTTTTTTAAATAAAAGCAATTATTTCTTCCACTCTTTCAAAACAGAATAGAATAGAATGGAGAGGAGTGAAATGGAGTGAAGTAGAGTAGAATAGAGTAGAAAATAGAATAGGATAGAAAATAGAATAGCAATAGCAATAGCATTTAGACATATATACCACTTCACAGTGCTTTATAGCTCTCTCTAAGTGGTTTACAGAGTCAGCATACTGTCCCCAACAATTTGGATCCTCATTTTATCCACCTTGGAAGTGTGGAAGGCTGAGTCAACCTTGAGCCTGATGAGATTTGAAGTGCCAAATTGCAGGCAGGCAGCAGGCAGCAGAAGTAGCCTGCAGCACTACATTCTGCCTACTGCACCACCACAGCTCTTAGAATAGAATAAATAGAGTGGAATGGAATGGAATGGAATGATAGAGGTTGAAGGGATCTTGGAGGTCTTCTTTTCTAACCTCAGCTCAGGCAGGAAACCCTATATCATTTCAGATAAATGGTTGTCCAATCTCTTCTTAAAAATATCCAGTGTTGGAGCATTCACAACTTTTGGAGGCAAGGCAGAACTGCTTTGTGAATTCATGTACTGTTTTAGTTACAAAAGAAACAACACTCAAACATTGCATAGAAAAATAATACTATTTTGAAGCATCATATCATTGTCAATAATCCTAAAGCCAACTTAATTTTGGTAATATATGAGTTTGTGGTTAATGTAAAATTTATTTAGATGTTCTTAAAATATCATAATAAATTAATAGTTGGGGGCAAATATATAGCTCGCCACATGAGGAAAAGCATTGAAAACTGCACAGGTTATTTGAACAGATTCTATATATGAATCAAAAATCTGATGACCATTTTAAAATCATCATGTCCTGTGTCATTGTCACCCTTTCCCTTTACAGAGATTGCCTTTACTATTTCAGAGAAAGCTAAAATTACTTGCCTATCTGATCAGTTTGATTTACTGGTGAGAATGTGGCCGAGGTCATGACTACATTCATATTTGCTTCTCTTTCTTCATCTCGTTTTTCAGAGCTGGGTTTTAATAACATCTCTGTCTGAACATCTGCTAAATGACTTCCAGAATGATGAGACAGACTTATGTGTTGTTCACTGGACAACATCTCTGGAGCATCTGTGAAAGAGTCCCCAGCTAAAAGATGCTCAGTCTGTATAGAATAATCTTGGCAATCAGAATCTTCCAGAATGTTTTCAGACATTTTGTCAGTACAATTTTGGAATTCATTAACTTGATTTGATTCTTCAGTATCCAAAAGAGGCAACATAAATACGGTTTCCCTTTTGCTGCTGGGCTCTTTTTTTATTGCCAAGCCAAATGAATTTGCCATAGATTTAATGTCACCTGGAATGATGAGCTTCTGTTCCAATTCTCCAGTTATTACAGTCATGACTGGTTTTCTCTGGGTTTTTTTCATTTCTTTAGACTCGAAAATGCTTTGCAGAAGATTTTTGTTTGACTGTATAACTGATTCTTGACCCTGAATGTCTTCTACAGAAAGCTTAGCAGAAATGTTATTATCGCTATTGCCACTTGATAGCCTTTCGGAAAGCAAAAAGTCTTGATTTGCAGTTACTTTGTCTGATAGTTTTTCATGGACTTGAACTTGTTGGTCTTTGTTTCTTAGAACTTCCTCACAAACAAAATAATCTTTTTCAAAGATATGTTCTTCACCTCCTTTTGGAGGTGTTGGTGTCTCAATGGGTCTATATTTCTCCTTTTGAGCTTGACAATAATTCATAATAGAAAGAAAGTCTTTTACTATCACCTGCCTTGTTTCCTTACTGCTCTGTCTGTATTCTAAATAGTTGTCCTCTGAAAAAGTATTGCCGAACTTGCTTTCTTGTTTAGTATGACACACATTCAAATTGTGATCGTATGAAGCAAAAGCGTAGCAGCGTGAGGATTTAAGATCTGCAAGAGTACCAAACAATGATGTGAAACTCGAATAAGGTTTTGTATAGCTGACACATCTATTAGTAGTCATTTTATATGTAGTTACTGATTTGATTGGGGTAGAGAGGAGTTTTAAAGATAAAGATGGCATGGAATAAAATCCCGAGTCTCTTCTAAGCTGAGGCAATGGCAATACATCAATAGATGTGACTGGAACAGAATATCTTCTTATGTTTTTTGATTCCTTGGATGAAATTAGCATAGCAGTCCCTGTTTCAAATAAGCTGTTGTTCCTTATTTGTAGCGTGTTACTCATCTCTTTATTACATTTTTTTCTAAAATGGATTTCTTGGGAACTGTAATTTTCTTGTGGGGTTTCTGTAGAATAGCTGAATTCAGAAAAAGCCATTTCTTTATAGAAATCTTTTCTCTTTGTGCAGTCCTTCATGTTCTCTTGGCAGGAAGTATTTTCTTTTCCCCAGTTTGAGGCAACTGAGTATATATCTGGTATATCCATTTTGTCTTCTTAAGGATCTAATAATCTTAATTGTAATATCTAAGCAGTTTCTGTAGAGTCAACAAAGCTGGAGATGTAAGAATATACCATTCTGAATTTATGCAACTGAAAAATGTTTCTCCCGAAAGTCAAAATTTGAACGACAAGACACTTTAATGATTAAAAATGTGAAAAAGTTTCAAAATTGTGTGAACTGTGAGCCCAAACATATTTACTTTGTCACCGGGCTCAGAATTAACTGATAACTTCTTTCCACCAATATATTTTCCTTTCTACCAACACTTATTTTCATCGATGGACTTACAATTTGGATTGTGTATTTGGATATTTCAGATTTTTCAGAAAAATTAATCAAGAAATTAGTGTCTTTTTGTCACTTGTAACAATGTTCTTTGTGATGACGATTTTTTAAAATTGTTTTGACTTTCAAGCCATACAGTGGCTCATCATGAGGATCACAATAGTCATTTCCATACTCAAGAAACCATATTCCACTTCTCTGTACAGCAGACCACAGAATTATATTTCATTGTAGTATATCCTTTTGATGTCTTTTTTAAGTACTTAGAAAATCAGTATTTATACGTAATATCATTTGCTGAGCAGAAAAGAAGCACAAGCAGGACAATCTTATCCTCACTTTCCTTTTTTCAACTATCAGATATTGCCTCAAAAAAAAAATCAGCGTTATTTCCTTTTCCACTCTGTATAAGAAAGATGGTTTCCACTTCAATCAGATATTGCAAATCGGATGCTTCATGGATGAAATCTGATGTTTCTTGGATTGTCACCTGTCCCTTTTTCAACGTTCTGCTGGCATCAGTTGATACTTATCTGAAGAATAAAAATAAGAGAAGAATTAATTGTTACTATTCTGAAAGTAAGACTGCTTAAACATATTTGGCAAGTCAATAGTAACTTTTAATGGATTACAGAAGCATGCAATGCTTCTAGTGTATCCTGATTCTACTGCAATTCTGATAATTACAACTTGCTGATGGTTGCTTTCGTTTCAAAAAGATCTAGGTATCATCCTGGACTGAAACTATCGGCTGGTACAGCACAGACAGTTTTTGTAGTCCCCTAAACCTCATAAGGATGCCACAGTCCACCACTTGTAGTTTAAGATGGTATAAAACTGAGAAAAGGTGATTCAATTCCAGGACACATCACTCCTTCAAAAGAAATATTGGAATTGACACTTGGATAAACCTTTGACATTCAAAGGTGATTTGCAGATTCCGTAATTTTTCTGGCATTGCAGAAGTAGGAGAGACCGAGTGCTTTGAGTGACATAAATAGTCACCCCATTGCAGACTCTGTCTTCCACACTCTTTTCTCCTTATTCAGTAACTCATTTTCTCTTAACTTTAGTCCAGTATGCTAGTCTCTGTGCTCAGTCTGACCGATAATTTCAGTGTTTTCATTTCCCCCAATAAATACATTTTATAAGGGAGGTTTTTTTTCACTGTGTCTCTGCCCCTGTATGGTCTTATATGAGAGGCTCTTCATTGCATAATTTGTATTTGCTTGTAGTCTGTATTATGCATGTTAGTCTATATTTTTTACTTCACTGTGTGTCAAGTATGCAATAGGATAACAGTCATATATACATAAGCAGCATGGCAGTCCCAGAACAGGTTACCACATGAAGCCTTTCACCCATTGTATGTGTGCCATTGCAATGCATGTGAGAAAGATAGATGCCAATAAACCCATGACCATAGCTGCCATCTTCAGTTTTTTGACCCCCACACTGTGTACAATCCTGTTAGTTTATATTTTTAGCAAAACATTCAGTGTTCTGTAACATATTAACTCCATGACCTAATAAATATCCTGACACAAACAATAGACTTAAGTAGCAGCTTTTCCTCCCCGGTGTTTCAACAATGATTAATAGCAACCTTCTTTACTTTTATGTTTTGGAAATGAGTGTATTACTCATGTAAATGCTTTCTGTTCCTCTTTTTAATATCTTGCTACTTAACTACTGTACTTTAGCAATAGCAATAGCACTTAGCCTTATATAGTGCTTCACAGTATTTTACAGCCCCCTCTAAGCAGTTGGCAGTGTCAGCATATTGCCCCCAACAATCTGGATCTCATTTTACTGATGTAAGAAGGATGGAAGGCTGAGTCAACCTTGACCTGGTGAGAATCAAACTGCTGGCATTTGGCAGCATTAGCCTACAATACTGCATTCTAACCACTGTGCCACCACTGTTATATGGAACAACTGTGATTGATGTCCATGCATGCTGATTGTTTGCCTAAGTTTATTACAATATATTTTTTATCATATATTTTGGAAAAGCAGGAAATCCCTGATATGTTGGACTACAACAGTCAGGGTTCCCATAACCATAATTTAGAAGTAACTTGGGAGATCACCAAGCTGGGAAAGTATGTTGTTTTAATTTGGATCAAGAAAATGTCAACTCTATGCTCCTTTCCCCAAAAAGTTAGATATTTTGATTATAGTCTATTGAATTCATATTTAAAAATGTAATAAAATATGAAATCACATCTCTATATAATTGTAGGAATTATATAAGTATTGGCAAGGGAGAACATGGGAAATTAATGAACACATGGATGAAGTACAAAGGACAATATACTGGTAATAGTCTCTCTGGGTTTAATCTTATTACCACATTCTTTGAACACGGAACAATACCTTTTAAATGAGATCAAAATGGTGTAATGTATAATTTGTTCCTTAATGTGAATATTGTATTGTCAGTCAGGACTTGAATGATACCCAGATGTCCACACTAGAGTATATCTGACCTCTAGAATGGAAAAGTCTAATTTCCTAACATTGTCTTTGGGAAGTTGTTTAGCAGCTCAAGCTAGGATTTGAGCTGAAGCTGCTAAGCTTGAGGAAAGAAATCATAGTGCTTCACTCTTTTGTTCAGCATATTTTTAGACAGCAATGATCATAGATCAGGCATCTCTGGCCTTGAAAGCTTATGAATAGCTACTCTCAGATGAATAACCTACTTTTTCTATTCTTGATCCATCAGGGCTCTTACTGTATTTTTTGACCTTTTCTCTTTGTATAGCATTGAACATAGTTAAATGTCTATGGAGATTCTCAGTTATCCAGGTCATAGTTGTCCCAAAGGTGCTTTTTCAAGAGGAAAATGGATTTTGTTTTTCTTTGAAGATGTTTCGCTTCTCATCCAAGAAAAAACTGAAAGCTGAAAAAACTGTTTGGATGAGAAGCGAAATGTCTTCAAAGAAAAACAATAAAGTCCAGTTACCTCTTGGAAAAGCACCTTTGGGATATTGAACATAGCTTTTAAAATTACTGATTAAAATAACATAAAGCTTAGGAGCTTGCCAATTGTGGTTCTGGCTATAATTTGGGAAGATTATTAGAGTCATCCACTGGCAATGCGATTTTAAAATCTGAGATAGTAAAGAAGTTAATTGATAGTATTGCCAGAGAGAAAATGTGTGTGTGTGTGAGTGTGTGTGTATGTGTATTGCAGCAATGGAACAGACAAAATATCTTTTTTTAAGGTGTTGATAGGAAGTTTTTCGCTCTGTTGCATGTGTTGACATGATACTTAGAAAATCTCTATTTTTAAAAATGGAACACTTTAAAGTGTCAGATAATGAAAAAATAGTTTGCTTGTTCCCCATTCACCACCAATCTTAATAGCACTTTTACAGCATATAACTATATATATATATGCCCTGAATGCACAGCTATCTTAAAAGGAACAACTTAAATTGACAATTCTGAAAGCTCCATATAAATAACACCATCATTCATCATTCTTAGACACTGAAGAGTCACACTAATTCTTAACCCCTTTTCCAAAATGTCTTTTTACTTCATTGGGAATAACTTTTTAAATGGGCTATATAACATGCCAAAGGTTAACTATATGAAACTTATAATTGCAAAAGGTCTTTAATCAAAAATCTGTTGGTGGAATTTATCACTGCATTTTTATGGCTTCAAGGTATATTAAATTGAGGGAGCACATGAATGTATCAAAAAAGTGAAGAGAAAGCAGACACAACGTCCATTTTCTTTTCAACATTATTTTGTAGAGATTATTTTGATGTTGAACTGTTAATGTACATTAAGAAACATGCATACTATCATGATCAGATGAAAATGAAATAATATATTGTAACTGTTTAATTGACATTGCTTAACAATAAAACAAAAAAACCTAATTGAAGGACAATAGGAAATTAAATAGGTTGATAAGCTGTGACTTATGTTCAGTTTGGCAAAAGGTCATCCAAGGAAGAGAAGTCTACAACTGGCTATAAATTATAACACTAAAAATCCATAGCCTTTTGATGTGTCTATCAATATCATTTTCATTGAATTGTGATGCAGAGATCTTGCTAAAACAGGACAAATCAAGCTGATAAAGCATTTTTCCTTCATTGTACAATATAAACTCATTCTTGGCTTAATCAAAGATTTCTTGCTATTCTAGAATAAAGAGGGAATCATCCTGAGCCTACAAATTCATATAGTTTTACCAATATTTATTCCCTTTTTACATCCATTTTTGGTTGATCCCCTTTATGTGACTTATATCAGTTGATATGATTTTTAATACTGATTTTTTAAATGTAGCGTGATTCAAAACAAATTCACTCAGCTTTGTTCTGGTCCTGTAGCTTTCATTGACCACAAAAATATTTTTTGGATGCTTAAAGGCTCTTCTAGGACATAATGACAGTTGGCAGTGGAACTTCAAAGAGTTTGATAAATTAGCAGAATGTGTTTTTCCACCATTCACAGAATCCAATCCAAAAATGGTATCATCATTCATCACCATTACTTCAGGCAAAAAACATTTTTTCCAACTGAAACATTAATCAGAATTGTTTTCAATTTATTATTTTCCATTTAAACATAAATTATAGATACAGAACATCTTAGAATAAGCTAAACATCTTAGTATTACAAACTGTCATCAAGGACAGATAAAAATAGAAAATATTCTTGAAGGTAAAATCGTATTTTCTTAAATGATTAGAGTTCAGAAGAAGTCAGAAGAATTTCTAAATGTAGATTCTCTGAGAAAATATAGTTCAGCAAAATCATCAAATAAATATGCCACTAGTATGTCTAATATTAAGATTTGTGTAAATATTTACAAAGCCTAAGCATTAAAATTAATTTCATTGATTTAGTACAGCTGTGTTCTGATCATATTAGAAAGAACAAAATAATTGTCTGTGGTATCATAAAGATTACAAAACATAGTTCAAAACCCTCACCTATCTCATTTTCTTATTTTATTTATTTTCTGTATTATCAATTCAGAACACTAATAACAACACATACAGGTAGCTATAGTTTTTTGACTGATGAAGGAGTAAAGGTGTGTATATTATTATTATTGGTCTAAATTAACACCACCCCCCCCGCACCATAAGCAATGGGCAAGCAACTCACCTGTGCAAATTGTATCATCTTGCTATTTTTCTGAAAGGAAGACTTTACATTCAGAGGAAAGACTAGTCCAATCTTAAGCCTGATTGGCTTGCTCTATTTCTTTATATTTCTATTCTTGTTCCTTAAACTCAGAATCGGATTAAGCTATTTAATTCCCAAGATTATTAAGAATGGCCTACCTTTAATCAGCCTACAAATACCTACTACTCTCTTTTTCCCTCACGTGTATAGACAGATTCAGAACAGAATAATTTTTCTTCTTGTACTATGTTTAAAAATTAATCAAATGTAATTTTTCAGAAATATTTTAAAGAAACTGAATATTAAACAGCAGCCAATTCACACTTGACTTCTTCGGTGTAGTTTTTTTTGCCTATTAGTGGGACATCCATGGAGTTTATCCATTCTGACCCATCCATGGAGGGTCAAAAAAATCTAGATGGGGTGATTTAGCCCTAGCAGATTGTGTCATCTGCCATCTTGATTTTTTAACCGCCTAATGGACATTTCTGCCTTGGTATAACAGAAGAAGAAGAACCAGGATAAATTTAAGAAGTTTCACTGAATTTAATGGAGCTTCTTTCCAATAAGCATGTATACATTTTCTCTGCCAAGGATTGCTCCTGTGATGTTGTGACTCCGACAGTACAACTAATTAAAGGACTGTGGCTCAAAATACAGACACTGCTTAAAAAAAAAAGAATAAATGTTGAAAGAATGGCAGCTGGGACAGGTTCTGCTCATACTTTCTCAGTCTTAGGCATATCAGCATTTTAGAAAGAATACACACAATACGATGGAATACAAATGTTGTGCAATAAAGTTACAGTCTTTAACCATTGTAACAGAAGGAAAGGAATTAAATTGTAGAACAGCCTAACTAAATTGGGATTGTAACTACTTTTTATGGGTATGGAGAAACTATGTGATAGTTACGGGGTTTTAAATGGACTGTCTGGAAATGGCTGGGCCCATTCAGCCTAACACAGGGGGTTGTTTGATTGGAACTGTATCCAGATTACTTGAAAAAAAAAAGACAGCTCAGCCCTCCCATGGGAAAGGTAGGAAAGTCTCAAATTGGCAATCAAAAAAGAAACAGAAATAGAAATAACTGCAGGCTATACTCTCCAGTTTCTCAAAAAGACCACATCTCTGTTACTCAGTGACAAAAGGTAATGATACCTGCAGCAGTCATGGTTAAGCCACATTTCCATTTTTTCTCCCGAGTTCCTCAGAGAACATCCTTCATCTTGCAGTACAAAAAGAAAACCAGATTCATAGCTGCTGGTTAAAACTTGGATTGTGCCATTTGTTCCACTTCCTGCACTTTTCTTGTTTCAGTGTTAGTCCGCAATACATTTAACTTCAATTTGATATAATTGGACTAGAGGTATTGAGCGAAGAAAATGTAGGGAACAACTTTGTTAGTGAACTCTCTACGGAGGCAAAATCTTTTTAATAGATGTCACACAGCTGAAGGGTTTAGGAAGACTTTATTACAGAGCTCCAGGGACAAAAAAGCCAAAAGTCAGCTTGCTAATTCCAAATTTCTCTCAATTTTAAACAGTTTATTATATTAATGTAATATTGATGACACATTTAGAACAATTCTTAATCTGGTATGTTGGCACAACATAGGAATCTGCTTAATGCAAATATATCCAGAAATCCCAAATTATAATTTTATAATTTAGTAATGCTAATGGTAATGCTGTGCAAAACACAGCAAGCTTCTTACAAGAATGAGATTTTAGTTCACATTGATAATGCAATGTCTATTCTTTTAATAGGATTTTTACAATTTTATTTAAAGAATTGCATAGTACATTGGTAAGAATATTATACTGATGCTATATTGAGAATTTTGCTGTGTTTAATGAACTAATGATAAAATACTACTTAATATTCTATACCTGGCATCAGAAATCATTTCAGGCGTGTCATTCTTGTGCAATTTTATGAAAAATTTCATATGAGTTTGCGTAACAATTTAGAGATTTTGTAAGATTTGGCTTATGAGATTTTTGGACACTTCTCATTTAAAATTTTAATAACATTAAAAAAAAAACTTTTGGAGGTCAACAGGTCTAATCAGGCTATCATAGGTACTATATGTACAGTGCTTGCTAGGAGAACATCCAACTTATTTCCTAATCAAATAAGCTTTTATCAGCCCATTTATCAAGAAAATAGCCAATGTTTGACAAAATTTGTCAAGAGAACTGTAAGTATAAATATTACAGGGATTAATTACAGGAGTGTGGGCAATGAAAGAATTAGAAATTTAAAATTACTACTATAATTACATTAAGTTTAATTTTATCTTAAAAGATGCAGTCATGATGCAATGCAAATATATAGCTTGCTGAATTTAAAGATTAGCATTCATTCCAATCCAGTGTTTTATCAACTGATGAGCGATGGCCTGATGTGGTGGCACAAATATATTTTGGTTCTTTTTGTTGAGGATTTCTATTATCTGAAATGCAAAAAAAATAAATAAAAAATAAAATAAAATCAGAACAAGAAACTCACCCTACACAGTAACTGAAAATCAGTAGTTAAGATCAATATCCAATTGTTTTTTGATAGAAGACATTGGGCAAATCTCATATCTGTCTATTACTTCTTATACAGGCAGTGTTTACTATTTCTGGAATGATCTACTTACTTTTTTATTTCTAAAATTGGTGATGGGAAAGCCACAGACTAAAAGTATTGGTTCCTTTTTTGAAACATCAATATAATATTATTTCACAATATGTTTCAAAAAGCTAAATTTCAAAAAACAAACAATGTGTATCTGCTAATAATTTTTCACTCTTAAAATGAACAGATGGAAAGCATCCATTAAAACCAGAGAATGTAACTGATCACTCTGCCAGATCATCAAAGTTGATAATGAAGAAAACAACTAAAAAGAAACATGAAGGGAAAAACATGGGAGGCAAATCACTTTATGAAATAATTGTTTTAGCGGTATTTTACCTCATCACTAATAGCCTGAAATATTTTATGGAAATAGAACTTGTTCTAATAAAAATGGTCACCTCATTTATCTGGTATCTCCAAGGAAACAATATTGTGAAACTGAACCAGGAAGATCATTACACTTGGAGTGAAAACCATGTATTTCTAATAGTCTTCAATGAAATGTACCTACACAACTTTCTGGCAAGATCTATGGGCTCAACATAGAAACAATTGCTTGTATCAATTCTTTGACCAACATATAATTTTCAATTTCAGTGTAATCACTGTACAATAAGGAGAGTAAGAAGTTTAATTTGTTTGAGTGAAAAAGCACATCCATATTGTATGCCCTAACCAATGCATTCTGAGGACAATCAATAAGAAAAGGAAATTAAATTGAACTTTACCTGTTCTCTACTGAACCAGCGGGCATCTTCTATTTCAACGTTGTCAACTTTAATTTCGGTAGACACTGCAGCTGCTATGCATCCAATCATTAGGGAGGAGGGCATTGGCCAGGGTTGACAGGAGACATATTCAACACGGCCCACTTTAACTCCACTTTCCTCTTCTACTTCCCTTCGAACAGCATTTTCAATTGTCTCACCTAATCAAAGAAAGAATAAAACAGTTAATTGACAAAGCTTAATGCAAAGATTTTATCTTGTGCTTTAAAGTACCCCAAAAGATATGAAACTTACTTCAGCGATCATTTGTGGCTATTCAAACATCAGAGCATAAGCTATTTTCAACTGGAAAATTCATTCACAAAAAGCAAAAGAATGTCAAAGCAATGTAAGCTAATTATTCCTAAGATGTAAACTGATTGCCCATCTTTGGTCCCCTGCCAGTGCTTTTATCAATGAGTGTATTTTCAAGTCTAATTAAATTATTTCTATACTTTCCCCCCCAGTTTTACTGTACATGGATAACTCATATCCAGCAAGATAAAGAAATGAATTGACACAGCTCACGGGATCCTCTGAAAATGAGAGTAACAGGCCATGCCTATGAAGGGGAGGGAATACTTGCGACAACAAATGTCTTGCAGCGTCTAAAGGTTTGGAATAAGTTTTAATAATTTAAATTTCTAAAGAACAGACCCATTTTGGAAAAAGATGTGCAAAAATCACATTAATGGAAACTGTAATTTTTATGCTAATCTTAATTAAAAACTGCAATGAGCTTTCAATTACTTGTTTGGCTTTATAGATTTCAAACCTCATTTCTAATTATCTGAACATCATTTTTCAAGAGTTGACACTTGGGATCTTTGCATTTCAAAGCATGTTGACAGCTCCAGTTCAAATAAAGGAGGACTTGCAAACTACTTTGAGAATAACAGCTATAGACTGTAATTATGCAAATATTTTAATATTTCTTTAATTTTTAGCTCAGTGCATCTATTAAACTAAAAGTAATGAAATGCTTTTAGATACACATAAAGGTAATGGGTCCCCTCGCACATATGTGCTAGTTGTTCCTTACTCTAGGGGGTGGTGCTCATCTCCACTTCAAACCGAAGAGCCAGCGGTGTCCGAAGATATCTCCGTGATCATGTGGCCAGCATGACTAAATGCCAAAGGCGTATGGAACACTATTAGCTTCCCATCAAAGGTGGTCCCTGTTTTTCTACTTGCATTTTTTACGTGCTTTCGAACTGCTAGGTTGGCAGCAGCTAAGGTTGACAAGTAACGGGAGCTCACCCTGTTACGTGGCACTAGGGATTTGAACTGAACTGCCGACCTTTCAATCGACAAGTCTTAGCCACTGAGCCACCATGTCCCTTTTTACACATGGACCTGCATTAATGGCACTTTTAATATATAGCAGAACTGAACAATCTTTTTCATGCTGAGAACCAAACTGCCCAACTAAATGATAGACATATCGTACAGTCAAAAATTGACATAGTTGGAGGCGGGCAGGGAATTATCTAAAACAATAAAAAATATAAAATAAAAACATTCAAATAAAAAACAACACCAACCGTAGTAGAGTACTTAAAATGACAGTTTGCAATTGGATTCTAATAGCATGCTATGACAGCATTATATGGGGAAGATTCTGGAGGCTGCATACACTGATATATAGGAAAAACAATCTAGTGATCACAGGATTTTTCTAGAGATTGGTGTTTCCTACATATTTCCCCCTGTAACTAACAATCCTAGTCCAGTAACTGTCAAAGCAGTGCTTTGACAGTATTATTCCATAACTATCTCTCAATGTACCCAAATAGCACCATATACGTCACTGCCCAGGAGATCATTGGTTGCCCTGTCCCCTCTTTGGAAGAGCTTTATAGTTCCCGCTGCCTTAAGAAAG
>JAOYMU010000192.1:90422232-90432970 GCA_025802295.1 Psammodynastes pulverulentus | reverse complement strand
ATTAAATGTTATTTTGTTATTATATTAAGGATTGTTATATACATATATATGTATATTAGGAATGTTATTTCTGCATTACTGCTAACAGAAATTATTATTTAGAAATATATTATGGATTTTAATGTTGATTTAATAAATACTTTTTAAAAATTAAAAAAAATATACAGGATTGCAGTGACTCCCAATCTTGGTGACTTTAAGCTGTATGGAGTTCAAGTCCCAGAATTCCTCAGCCAGTATGCTGAGTGGACAATTCTGGAAGTTGAAGTCCATACAGCCTAAAATTGCCAAGGTTGAGAAGCACTGCAAGAATGGTTTACCACTGCCTTCTTTTGGATAGTATGAAAGGATGCCTTTATCATTGTCACTACAGTAATCATCTATCTCAGCATCTTCCTGTATTGCTTCTGGCTAATATACATGCTGGCTTGCTTTAATTGGGCAACCTGCGGTGACCTTCATGCCTTGGATGACCATCTACTTTCAACATACACTCCTGGTGCTCCCTAGCAGGAATACCACTCTTCTGATAATGATAGTGTACAATAGGATTCAGGGCTTTTGCTGAAGCCATTGTAGTCATTCTCTCATGTCATGTAATAAGTATAAGGGAGTTTGCTTGTAGCTCAGGACTGTTTGATTTATTCACCCTTAAATATAATTGCACCTTTGTTTTTCAGTGTTTCAAATGCACCTTTAACTTTTAGCCTTCTTGGGCTGCATGGGCAGTTCATGTTTTTAACTTACATAAAAGAGAAATGACACATTTTCTTTTCCATGAAGTCCTTTTTATTTACACATAGGCACAGTTGTTCTCATGTTCAGGCTCTGTAATTGATATGTGTTTTCCTCCCCTGTGTAAACTTTACAGTTGTGACAGCGATTAAAGTTTACCAACTGCCTTCAGTGACTTGAACTGTCAGAAAGAGACAGGAGTGACTGATACATTTGTGAGCTTTACCTTTGGGAGGAAAGAAAATGCTTCCCAAATTCCTCTGCAAGCATAACACCTTCAAAGTTATTGAAGGCCTGCTTGGCAAACAAATCAAAGCAATGAAGAAAAAAAAAGTGAGCAGGCATGCACCTGTCCAGATACAGACTTTGATATATGTACAATCGTACACTTTAGATGTAGAAAATACCATCTTTATGCATTGGTGGGCATGATTCAATGGATCCAATGGATCCCATTCCCATGTATTATTTGTTATGGAAATAATTAAGGAATTACACACCGCTAATTCCAAGAGTTGTCTACAGGGCATTAAAACAAAAATCAAGTGGCTATAATTATGGTGGCCATAATGATGCAATCAAAACTCTTCTAACTTCAAAATGTTTGCTTTATGCCATTTTGATGTAGGATACCCACAGACACACAAACTACAGAGTTCATGTAACCTGTAAAACAGTCTTGGCAGGTTTTTAACCTACCAATTCAAAAATATTAAAAAAACAAAACAAAACCAGAAAACCATAAATGTTCCCATGTGCTTGTGAAGCTTCTAGTATTGTCCTAGCCCAGGGGTGTCAAACTCATGGCCCACGGGCTAGATACATCACATGCCAGCCATGCCTACCCAGTTTTGCAAAGGGGGAGAAAGTCATGATATGTCACATTACAACAATGTGATGTCAGGAGTTTGGTTTTTAGCTCCTTCTGTGAGGTTCCTCATTACCAAATGTTTTGCCTCTCTACACATGCATTTTTAAAGATGCTACATTTGTTTGGATAAGAGTCTACATTTATAGGTAATAATGAACACTTTGAAATGTACTCAGAAATGATTGGCAGCTGCAATACTAATGTAATAAAAAGGTCACATCACCCCAATGGGAATTGTAGCCACAAAATTCTGCTTTAATTGAAATTTCCAATTGGCTTTTAGGACAGCCTGTTGTAGAGTGAATTACAGTCATCTAATCAAGGTGTAATTAATGAACATAGAACTATGTCCAGGTCAAGCAATTCAAGCAAATATTGTAATTATTCTAGTTAAAGATACAGTAATGCCAGCTACAGATTCTAAAATGATGCCTTGTGAGACAAAATGCCTGTCTCCAGATTTCAGTGGTATTAATTTGAAGTAGCATGAGGTATTGCTTCTTCAAACCAAATCTTATATCAAATCACCCTGAACATGGATGTTTTAATGATCTAGATATCACAGCAGAGCTGCCTCCACTAATATAAGCCTTTTGTCCCGGATAAATTTTGCTTTCCATTGCTACAGTTAATCAAAGACACCTTGGACAGCAACAACAGGGCATCATTTTGCTTGTAGCATTTAAAGTCCAAAGTAGATTTTGTTTTTCCACTATGTGGAATACTTACATTTTATTTTAGCCTTTATTCATTTCCTTTTACTATTCCAAGCCATTATATTTTGCACCTATATAAAGAATTCTTCCTGCTAGATTGCTGTAACTAGGCCAAATGCAGCCCGAATCTTGCATAAAAGCTCCACAGGAAAATCAGCTAAAGCCTGTAAAACTTTTTTAAACCTTAAGACTGTCCTAAAGAATAGTTGTATCAGAAACTCTCAAATCATGAAGGACTCCAGGCTTTGCTTTAGAACAATAATTCATACTGCTGAGGGAAACTATGACAATATTTGTCCTCTGTAAAAAAAATAGGAAACTGTAAAAAAAAAACACTTAAAAATGCACTTTCAAGCTATTCTTATACAACATAATTCTTATAAAATGTTGTCAAATGTTAAACAAATGCCAGTGCCTATTGCTGGGAGTGTAGCTGATCTGTAGTCCTGCCCAATTGGGGGGAAATCTTCAGAAGCCCTATCCAATTATCAGTCATAACATAACATTTAACATACCTTTTAATTGCATTTTGTCCTGTTCCAACTGTTTCTTGAGCTTGCAAATGGAACTCCTTAAAGTTTAAATGTAGCCTTCTGTTTTCTTTAGTGGGTGACAAGTCAGCTATTTTACATAGTTGGGTTTAAATAGATCTAAGTTTTCTTAATTGTGAAATATGTCAAATCAAATGAACCAAACATAAGTTGGTAATGAGGAAAGCTTGCCAGGCTTACATTAAGAATATTTGCACAGTGCATTTCCTAGCAAGCACAATCCAGCTGCAAATCCATTTAGGTGTTGTCTTCTGAGTGATACGAGCCTCAATCCATCATTCACTTTCTTGGACATGTTTTGCAAATCAGAGAGGTGATTATTTCTGGTTGGAATAGATCAGAGATAAATACATAATTGTAACAGTTGTGGCACAACTGGTTATAATAAATTAAAAGAACAACATTATTATGTACTTAAAATACCTCAACATTGGAAAAGAGGTCTGTGTAACTTATTCCAAACCAGTCACATTATTCTCTTTAAAGAATGATATACAAAATGCAGAAAAGAGAGAAATAAATGAAATTTACTGCTAGACCGATCTGAAAGGAAATATAACTAAATCTAAACTAAGTTCTACTAAAATGCTAATCTAGATAAGTCCTGGCATGAAGTGGGATTTTTTTTTTGCAGTCAATTAATATCTTTTGTTAAAGGCAAAAAAAAGCAGACCAAAAAGTAATAGTTTAGTAAGCCATTACCAGTTATAACTTGTTCAATGGATTTTCATCTACTTTAGCTTTGGATATTTTTTTAAAAAACGCATGTAAACTGGTTAATTCTACCGCTAGTAGCTCAAGGGGAAAAAAAAGACAAACAATAAATGCAGTTGTAACTTAATCATAACTCCAGTATATATTAAAACCTTGTTCATTTGTGAAATGTTTCACTATTTGTTCACTGATTTGGTGTTTTAATCAGGTGAAACATATCATTGCTGCTTCTTTCTAGTTCTCTCTTTCTATTAAAATCATTATGCTGAAAAAAAATACACTGAAATTTTCTCATCTTAAATATTTGGATTTGGGAATCCGAAGAGTTATTACTGAGCATCACAAACATATGCTGAAGACTATCAGCAGTTATTTTAGGTGAGTATTTTTAGTCTGAAATGAATGCAAGCTGTGTGTGTTCAGCTGTGAGTATTGTGAAGAATCAGGTGGATAAATCTCCAGAGAGACCAAAGCACGTGGCTTGGATAAATGCATCAGACAGAACTTTCTTTCAGACTAAAATCCCATCTCAAGTGATGACTGGTGCCAGATGCTTCACAGGAAAGTGTAAATCTTCCATAATTGACAATGGTATAATAACATATTGAGGAAGGAAATCTATATGAACTCTTTACACAAGCCTGGAGTGTAAAGGTTGTTAATCTGTTATGCATTTATATATTTGGATATGTATAAAAGTGAAAGATTGTTCTGTGTCATTAATTTGAAGACTTCCTTGTGCATCAATATTTAGTAGACAGTGGAATGCAGGACTATATTATCTGGGGATAGCTAAGTTAATGTGCCATTATGGGATAGAAAAATCAGACATAGTTACGTATTTCTGTTCGTCTACTTAGCAAGCAATTACATATATTTGTTTATTTATTAAAAGGCATCTTGCTCTTCATCTGAGATATGTGACTTTGCTAAATGTAAGATAGCCAGTGGGTTGCTTCTATGTGTATTCTACCTATATCCCTAAAAAACAATATTGTTATCTTGTACTGTATTCTTTAGCTATAGGATAGGTTCAGTATGGAAAGCCAGACAATAAAATCATTAAATCAGTATTCTCAGATGCTGCTATTGCTTTATAAAATTGTCATTTAGATCAAGGTTAAACACCTTTAAATGGCCATGGTCTCTTTTTAACATGCATGAGTGTAGGACTATGATAGAAAGTGACCATTATGCATGGAGGCAGGCTGAGGTTTTAGTTTTGGGTAAAATTTAGGGTATTTGGTTTTTTAAAAAATAAGCATATTTCAGCACTTAAGATTTTTTTGTAGATTTCTTGCTTCACAACAGCAGGGAATTGCCATCAGTTTTTATCTTTCATGGTCAGAAGAGATATGGGATTATTGATTGCTGACCCTAATCTAGACAGCCCTGGATGCTAAAGATGTACAAGGTTAATGATAAAATATGAATAAATATTTTCTCAATATAAAAGAGAGCTTAAAATCAACATTTGATATGTACTGTAGAGGAAGAGATAAGATCCGTAAATTGATAATAGTCCTTTGGGACTGATTCAAACATAATCCCTATTAATGGCACTTGTATCTTGGCCAAATGAATGTCTAGATGAACATCAGAAAAGCTTCACCCTCCAAACAGCTATGAAATCCTGATTTTCTTCTTCAAGTGTAACAGGAAAAATATTTTATGATTGTCCAGCAAAATTTAGAAAGCATTTTGGCTTCCAAACTGACTTCCTAGTTCAAATTACAGATTTTCTTCAATATTTGTTAGGAAATTTGGCAGTCAATGGTAAAAATGAATTAATAAATTTGGAGGAACATATTACACAGTTTGTATCTGCAGGAAAAAAAATCTGATCTCTCAAAGTAGCTAAATGTTTAGCAGTGTAGAGTTGACAATAAAAGCGGAACTAAAGAATTTTGCGGAATCAAAATAGATGAGAAAATGAATGTGACAGAACATCAAATATGGCATCATGGGAAGGACAGCCAAAGATGGTGAAATGATTTCTATTCTTTGACTTACTACAGATAATTACAGTATATATTATCTCACGTGGATTCATGCTGATGTATCTGCAGCAGAAGTGGTATTCGACTGGTTCGCACCAGTTCGGCCGAACCGGTGGCGGCAAAAACTGCCGCTTGAGCGAACTGGTGGAAAAATTATGGCTACCGGTTTGGCTGAACTGGTAGCGCAAACCCGTCCTCCCGCGTGCGTGCGCTTTCCCCACCCTTCTGCACATGCGCGCGCCGATCAGTTGAGAGGACTTTGTTCCTCTCAGCTGATTGGCAGCCATTTTTTAGCTACCGGTTTGGCCAAACCGGTAACTAAAAACCACGCGCAGATGATCGGAGAGGGTCGGGAAGGCCTTTCTGATCATCTGTGCATGTTTTTTAGCTATCAGTTCGGTCGAACCAGTACTTTTTTGAGTTAAAAAAGTGCCGGTTTGGTCGGGCCGGCACTTTTTGACCGAACCGATACCTGGAAAACATGCGCAGATGATCGGAGAGGCCTCCTCGGTCCTCTCCAACGATCTGCGAATGGTTTTTAGCTACCGGTTCGGTTGAACCGGTAGCTAGAAAATGGCTGCCGATCAGCTGAGAAAATAAAAAAAATCCTCCCAGCTGATTGGCGTGCGCAGAAAAGTGGGGGAGCGCACATGCGCGCATTAGCAAAATTACCGAACCGGTGGCAACCTGGAGAAAAAACCACCCCTGATCTGCAGGTCCGCAGATGCTGCTACTACTCAAATGCTGGTAGATGGTCTTTCTTGGTAAGGACAGCTTCTCCAATCTTTTTAATAACATAATTTTTTTTCTTCAGATCAAAAGCATTTTGAAGAATCATTTATTGCTACAATGTCAAAAAAGCAATTGGCAGCACAAGAGTTTGTGTTATCTAGACAAAATGTGTGCAGAGAGAATTATTATTTTTATGTGCTTAGTAGTGGATTATCATAGAAATAAAGCTATGTGTTCAATCTAGCTTTCTCTTTTTTCTACCCTCCAATTTATCTTAAGTTTTACTTTTCTGATATTTTGAATTTTGCCTTTGGATCACTGATATTCATCTAAATTCAAATATTTATGTAGTTCTTCCAAACAGATCCTATTATAAACAATTAAGATTTGTAGACAAATCTCCAGATCAAGAATATATAGTTCACCCATTCTTAAAGCTGTAATATCATTTATATTTTAGGAATTTGAACTGACATTTAGTATCGATAATATTTGTTAATTGAAAGCTAAGATTTGGACCCTTAAATGCAACCTTACTTTAACCTGAAGTTATTCCCACCCCCCAACCAAAGCAGATTGTATCAGCTTAATAGGATCAAAAGAGCACAGAAAATGAATTTTAATTCATTTTAATTAACTAATGGACCCCACCCCCCAAATATTTTCCAAGTGGCACCAAATTTAGAAGAGGAAATAGTGTGATATTTCCTTGGACTATAGTGTAAGGAAAGGATTAAAACCCATTGTTTTTGCTATTCTGAACCTATTCATTTTCATCTCCACTTTCTGCTATCTGGATCAAATGTGAAGGCCTTTAAAATCCTATCTACTTTGGCCCTGATTTCTAAGCCAATCACTATATAACAATAGTATAATTTGTTTTCCTAAAGGTGAGGGTGTTGAACGGAATGTCCTCTAACTTTAAAGCCTGTTCAGTGACTGTTACCTTAGCCACTTTCCTTTTGTGTAGATGGAAAAGCTGCTCATCCATTGCAACCTGACTCCTTACCAAATACTGTATCCCAGTGCCTGGGTCAGCAGAGTTATCCAATACGCAGGTCAATCCTGTAGCAGCTCCCAGATGGGCCATTAGCTGTTAACCATAGGAAAAACTGTAAAGTTTCTCTGCATGAAGAATTAGGTTGACTCATTAACCTTCCTCATGTACAATACAATAAGACTAGCAAGCAATAAAGGAAAAGCTATTCTGTTTGCAAATGCTCTGCCAAATTCTTACTGCTTCTACTTGGGAAAAATATATCCAATTGTTCATGGCTATTTTCTTTTGGAAGTTTTCAATGTGTACTGTTGGATTTAGGTTTACATGCATGATTCTTTTATTCCTGTTAGCTGTTTGAGTTATTTATTTGCCTGGTGCATCTCCCACTGAAATGGTTAAAATTACAACTTGGAAGTGTAAGCCTATTAACAATTAAATAAGACAATTTTTTTCCCTGAAACCATTCCAACAGTGAGATCAACTGCTCCAAAAGTGAACATCTCCATTTTTTTCCTATTCCCAAATGACTAGAGGATGTGAGGTGATTTGACAAGTAGAAATAAAATGCAAGGATTTCCCAAGAGGTTTGACTTATAAGTAAAGGAAATATATTCTAATTTAGGTACAAGACTTGCTTTCTTTTTTCTATATAGTTTTCTTAATTAATCTGCTTGATTGGCATAATTAAGGCAAAATATGTGTCCCAGGATAATGTTGCAGGATCCAATATGTGTCGACTACTAAGACCAGAGGTTTAATCTTCCATTTTTTGGACTTGTGCTGGAGCCCATCCTCAGGGAACTTCTGCCTCTATGTGTGCGCTCTGACCATTTTTAAACAGCCTTCATAAAGGCATATACTTCTAATATTGTGATGTTAAAGTAATGCTGAATTTGTCAATGGACAAATGTAGCTCAATTTGGTTCTGATCTATGCAGCTTGTATCTAGCTAATTTATAGGTTGACTCATTTTTTTAAATGATAAACACTATTATCTGAAGAATGCAATTGTGTAAAGTTTTAGATTCTATAAACAAATCTCACCTAGAATATTTATGGATATTTACAGCACTGATTCTTATTTTATCTCTGAGCATTACTTGGAACATTACTTGGGAGGCTATGAAAGGAGTTTTTTGTATTCAGTTTTGTCACTAGATCAGAAAACTGTTTGAGACAGCACAGCAAGGAGGATGAAACAATCAAGAATCTAAAACTTTACAAAGCTTTTATCCTAAAAAGGATAAGAAAGGTCACCTGGAGAGCAATGGGAAAGGGGATTGTGAAAGCAAATAAAATGTAATTGTCTCTATAAATGATAGTCTTAACAGTTGAAGAGAAAATCAGGGTGTCGGAGATCTCTGATAAGCAGATGGAAATTTTATTGCCATGCTAGTGATTATGGGACTAGGAGGAATAGTTCCATACTCTAGGATGCCAAAAGGGAAGAGAGAACAGACCCATGAATTTTCACTGAATTCAACTATCATGTTATCTTACTTCTGACTGCACTGATCTGAATGAATTATATCTCTTTATTTTTCCTCATCAGAATTATATGGCAACAAACAAACAGACCACTGGGTTGGAAGATAAAGATGATAAAAAATATCCCCTCCCTCCAAGTCCTTATTTTTAAGCTCTTATGTAGCTCAAAGCCATGGAAACTCTGCCTGTGATAGAATCTCATAAATCAACATTATCAGAATTGTGGAAATTGTGGAAATAGTCTCAGAACACCAGAGGTGAGCACCAGGTGGAGCAGCTCTCTAAAGCTTATATGATCTTAGCTTATCGAATTTGAACAATCCTCCAATTTTTCCTAGTTTTTTCCCCACAAATGTTCCCATTACTACAATTCAAGAGGAAGCAGATATTTAGTTAATTGTGAGTTTGTTCTTATAAATTGGGGATCTAAATTTTGAATGATCAAATGAGGTTCAAAATATATGTGTTCACTTGTAATACATCCTTTAAAACTGAACATGAAAAACTGCAGTCCTGCAATCTCTTCAAATTTCAGGAAAGCATTTTCTTCCTATTGAAAGGTAGGAAAACATAAAAAGAATTAAATCTTGTTTTAGATTACAGAAGGTGGATTCTGCTGAAATGTTATAAAAAATAACTTAAAATGAGCAATTCCACAGTGAAACTAAATAACTATATATTATTTGGTCTGAGATCAAAAGACACATGCATTAAAGCATCCATAAACGTAAGTTTTAATGGCTAATATAACTTCAGTTAAAATGTACTTTATTCACATTAAGCTTCTGCCTTAAGAATAACATACTGCTGTGAACCTTTGTTGCTAGGTTACAAAATAGGTCACCTGTTGAGTTTTTATCAAACAGTAGATAAAGTAATTCACCTTTTCAGCCTGTAATAGCCTTTATTGTCAAAGGTCTGTATAACACTTAAAAGTTAAGATAGCATGCCCAATTGATTATTCTTCTATTTGTTTCTTCTTCTCTTCAGGATGGAAGCTGGCATGCAAAGTAACATGGCACTATTTCTTTCCTTCCCCTTTTGCATGGAGTGAGCATAAAAGGATTTTTGATAATTCAGGATCTACAGGTGGGCCAAAGATTCCCTCACCCCTTTCTTTGTCCTTTTCATTTTAAGTCAGTCGCAATAAATACCATCATGGTTTCCTGATCAACTGCTTCTGGCCGTTGATGATGGCACTGAGAAAGTTTCCTGAGACCAAAATATAATGGCGGTGAAGAAAGTTAACACCCATCCCTCTTAGAAGAATGAAATATTTTGGGAAATATTAAGAAGGCAGAATATTGTATTTCCCTGGATGAGAAAAGGAAAAAACAGATTTTTAAAGACAAAGAGCAGCTCCCTGTTCCCAGCAGATATTTGATGCACAAAAGACTGGGCCATCTTATCTACAAGACAAAAGACCTTCCTCCTCAAGACATAATAGGATTAGCCCTCTACCCATCTAACAGCAGAGCTCACCGCATGGCACCTGGGTATATTACATCACCCAGCACAGTTATCTCTGACAAACTCCTAGGATTTGCACATGACCCCTACAGCAACCAATAGAATACCTGCCCTTGCCATAGGAACAGGAAGCTTAAGTTCAAAGCCCAAGAGAAGATATAAATAATACTCACTCTCCATGTGTTCAGCTACACCAGGACCATGTGCTTAACGGTTCTGCTCCATTAAGTCAGCTTTCCAAGTAGGCTCCATGCTTCCAGTGTCTTTCTCCCCACTTGGAACTGAACCTAGATGGATATTTCTTCCAACAGCGGTATTTGGAATAAAATGCCGACTGTCTCCCTTGTGCTCTGTGGCCTACCAAATATTATGAATTACAGGCAGATAAGCAGCACATTCTCTTCCAGACACAAATACACAAATGTTAAAGAGATGGCAGCAAAAGGCTAAACGTGGAATGG
>JAOYMU010000192.1:90351828-90367454 GCA_025802295.1 Psammodynastes pulverulentus | reverse complement strand
TTCATCCAGCCAGAGCTGAAGAAGCTTCTCGGATGAGGAGCGAAACGTCTTCGAAAGAAAACAACAAGGAAGTCCAGTTGCCTCCTGAAAAAAGCACTTTTGGGACATCCACAGGAAAGTTATTAATAGTGGCAATAACGGACACGCAAACTTCCCCAATAGACAAATAACTCTGGAGGTGAGAACGGGGCCTGGTTGGGTTGCAGACCCAAGAGCAACCCACTCCCCAGTTGCACCCAAAGGTTTAATCCAAATACCTGTAACGGTGAGGTTTTTTCACGCCACCGGTCGATGGTGCGCTTTTTCGAGCAGCTTTCGTGGCCAGCTGCTTTCGTGGCGCTTTTCCACCAGTGGATTTACGGGCAGTCTGCTTGGTACGGGCCATTCTGGAAGTTTCTCAGGATGCAAAACGTCTGCTAAGGAAAAGAAGAGGGTCCTTCATTATCAAGGCATTGTGTGACCAGAATCAGCAGTTTTTGCAGCCGTTGTTAATTGGATTGATTTTATCCAGTTTTTTTGGCTGGAAATCAGAAGCCAGCAAAAAATATTGAAAATTATAATTATGTGACCGCAAGGATGCTGCAAAGATGAAGTGGTTGCCAAGCACCCGAAATGTGATCCTGTGATTCTGGGGGAGGACACTTTAACTTCAACATGGGGAGGCTAAGTAGCTTTTGCGGATCCGTCATAATGGTCACTAAGCAACTGGTCGTAAGTCGAGGACACTTAAGACCGTAAGGCAGAGGTCTCCAAACTTGATAACTTTTAAGACTTGTGGACTTCAACTCCCAGAATTCTGGGTTTTTTTTGTTTTTGTTTTTTTAAACTGGAGGCTTCAAAGCAGTTTTGGAGAAGAATGATCTTGCTTGTCCCCAGATTTAATAAAATAAAATATAGAGCTGGGTCGGTTTAGATTAGAAAAGTCTTATTAGTGTTTGTCTTATTTTTGCATTGCGTGCAGGAATTCCTACTTTGAAGCTCCTTTCCAAATAAACAGCTTGGAATTCTGGGAGTTGAAGTGAAACCTGTACTGAGCCGTCTGGGTTGCGCGAGACTAGAGAAGACTCCACGCCCCAGAAGCCCTTGCGGAAACCGCTTCTTCCCATTGGCTGTTCGGAACGTTCGGAACACCAACCACTCCCCCCCTCCCCCCTCCCGAACGCACGTACGCCACGGAGCTTTTCTTTCCCAGTAGCCAGCGCGCCGCCACCCAATCGCCTTCTAGCCCGGGCTCGCTAAAGAGCAAGAGGAAGGGTGGGGGGCGGCGGGATGGCTTCAAAGGCTCCAGGCGGACTGACACCGACTGGGCGCCAATCAGCCTCCACCGTTCCAACCTATCACGAACGCGACCGTAATCGTCGCCCTTTCGACCAATCGCCGGGGGAGGCACACGGAAGGCGGGATTTAAGCTCGAATGGTGTGTGTGGGGGGGCAAGAAGATGAAACGCTTCGCTTCCAACGACCTCAAGTTTTTAATGCGCCCTTTTTTTCTCGTCGCCTCCCCCTCACACCCGCCGTCGAAAAGGCGGGCTAACGGAAAAGACGACGGTGGGGCTTACCTCAACTCGTCCGCCTCGCGCTTCTGCGACCGTGGGCGCCGTGGGTCGTGTCGCGGCCGCGCTCGCGCTGCCTCCTCGCCGACTTCCCGCCTTTCCCGCCTGCCCCCACAGAAAATGGCGGGTTCCAGGGCCAGGCTTTTTAACCGTCATGCACCGCGGCTGGAGAAGGAGGCGGGAGCGGAGGAGGGAGGGGGAGGGTCAGCTGAGGTGAGCATGGCGCGCGGGCCGCCATCTTGGACCCGCGGCCTTCCCACTTTTTTTTTTACGAGCCCGGGAGAGTTTGGCGGCGTCGCGGGCGGCGTGGTTCTCGGCTCCGGGGCGGCTGGGATGAGACAACCCGGGGATAAATGGAGGATTTATAAATCTGGCTTCGCAGGAGGCCCCGGGAGCCCGGTGCAGAAGGATCCCGCTCGGAAATGTTGCGGATCCATTGCCTTCCGAAGAATTTGTTGATATCTGTCATCGATCTCGTATCTATATATCTCCTCAGGCTGCCGTCTATATTTTTAAATAAATATAAAAAAGACTATATATGTGTGTGTCTTTATTAGATATCTAGGTGCACTAGAAAGGGCTATGTAAGCAGGTGGGTGTTATATACAGGTGGTCCTCAGTTTACAAAAGTTCGTTTAGTGACCGCCCAAAGTGAAAACAAAAGGGACTTGGAACCATTTTTCATAATTATGAGTTTGCAGCATCCCTGTGGTCCTATGATCAAAATTTTAGATGCTTGGCAACTGACTCAAACTTAAGATGGTTGCAATGGGGTTATGGGATCCCCTTTTGAGTCCTTGTGACAAGCCAATTCAAGGGGGGGTGGGACTCAGATTCTCCTAACAACCATGTGACTAACTTCACCGCAGTGATTCATTTAACAACTATGTCAAGAAAGGTCATAAAATGGGTCAAAACTCACTTAAGAACGGCCTCACTTAGCAACATAAATTTTGGGGTCGATTGGTCGCAGGTCGAGGACTAAGTGTACAGGTAGTCCTATAATTACAGCCATTATTTGATATACTCCATTTACTTTTTTAAATAATTCAAGGCAGCAAACGTATCTCATACTGCTTCCTGCTCGTATTTTCCCCACAACCCATCACCTTGTGAGGTGGCTTGGGTTGAATGTGAGTGATGGGTCCAAAGTCACCTAATGGGCCTTTAGGGACATCCCTGATGTCTAGTTAGACCAAACTGTCAAAAATCAAAGTGATTTATGACCAGTCCTCACCCTCATGACCATTGCAGCAAAGTCAATGGGAGGGAAGCCAGATTAATCTTTTCTCATCTTTCCTACTATCTCCTATTGGTAACCTTATGATGTATCACTAGCTTGTATCTTATGATTAATGATTGTAACTATGATATATGACCTATCACTTTATGTGTGTAGACTGAGAGGTCCTGGACCTGAGACAAATTTCTTGTGTGTCCAATCACACTTGGCCCAAAAAATAATTCTATTCTAATAAAGAGAAAAAGTGGCTAATAAGTATCCATTTCCAATAGATCTAAAGAGTTACTGTGCCATAAGGACATAGTGAGTCTTAACCACAATGTTTTCACACCGGTTGCAACATCTTGGAAGTAACATTTTATTAAAAGTTCAGTGCATTTGACATTGTTGAAGCAAAGAAGTCAGAAGTGGGTATAAAGCACACAATCCTGGAAGAGGGAAGTTAGGAGCAGTGGGGAAGAAAGAAAAATGCGTATTTTCAAGTTAAGATGTTTCAGGATTCTAAAACGGTGGTTTGAGACCAAAGGTTTTTTTGCATCTGGTTTCGTCATATATTGAAAACGTTTGTGTACGATGAGAGCAAACATTTGATGACTCTTCCACTCTTCCTATTTTTCAGTAATCCTTTCTCAGAGTTACTGGCCAATAATGCAAGTATTTAAAAAAAAAAAAAACCCCACAAAGAAAACCGTATTTGCATGCAGCACAGAATGAAAACAGAAGACAGATGTGTTAGGAGTTTGCAGACTTAATTCACACCCAAACACTGAATTATAGCACAAGTTCTTCCATCCGGCCTTGATCAGGTTGGCGTCCAACGCAGAGTTTTCAGGGAACTGCCAGGTGTCGGGCAACATTTCAGCAGCTCCCGTCATTAAGCGATTCGCCAAGATGAACAAAACAGATTTTTTTTCCCCTTGAGCTACCAAATAAAGGAGAAATCCATTTTTTTTTTAATCCTGCGCGTGGAAGGAAAAGTTAGCCGTTGTTTTCCCTAAAGCACCATACTTTTCTTTCCTGCAGTTCTGAACATGTTTCACAGGTTAGCTGGCAAGGCGTGCCCCATTTTTAAATATAGAATAAATATATAATTTGTAGGGGGCAGAGCCTCACTCATAGCCAGGGCTTTTCTTCGGCACCGAAAGGTGCCGGAACGCGCCCCCCGTCGCACGCTAAAAAAACCCGGAAGTGATAGCGCGCGATTGGTTGAGACGGAGCACGTGACGACAGCTCCGAAAAGGTTCCGGAACGCCGTTCCGCTGAGCTCCGGCTCAAAAAAAGCCCTGACTAGAACAGTATATTGAAAGATAAACTTCAATTTAATCCCTGTAGGTTTATTAATACTGCTAGCTTTCCTTCGAATCATAATGTTAAAAGAGACCCTAAAGGTCATGTATTTGATGCCCTACTTGATGCAAGATTCAATAAAACTTCTGACTGATAACCATCCAGCTTCTGAAGACTTGTAGCAAAAGAGAAGTCATCACTTCATGTAGTAGTCTGTTACCTTGACTGATGGCTTATACAGTGAGGAAATTCCTCCTGATGTCTAATCTAAACTTTCTTCATTATACTTTTAAGACTTCTTAGTTCTCTTCCTGCCATCTGGGGCAATAAAGAATGTCCGCCCTTTTGTAATGGCACATAATCAATCAATCAACTGAACCCAACCAATCAATCTCCTTTTCTTGTATGCCAGGCCTTCAGTTATTTGAAGATTATTCTCATATCTCACCTAAGTCATCTTTTTTGGCAAACCGAATACTGCCCTTTGGTTTGCCCCTAACTGGTCACATTTACTGCAAATAGGATCTAACTAGCAGAATGCAATAATTACTTTTTGGGACTTGAACTCTTTGCTTCTAATAACTTACCTAACATAGCATTTGCCTTTTCAGCAGCTACATCTGGTAGACTTCAAGATGCTATAGCTGCTACTATCTTTCTATTTTTTTTATTCTTTTTATTGCCAAAATTACATAACAGGCTTTTTTTCTTTATACAATTCTTCAATAATTTCTGCTAGATTGACCTATTTTCATAGCTTCTAGTTGAAATGTAGCTGGATTTAAAATAGAATCATTAGGTTGTTTCACTATGTAGGAGCAAATTGTATTTTGAAGCAATATATTTGCGAGCAATTTCAAAGAAGTCCAATCTTCTTGAATTTTTGAATGTAGAGATGTTTTTATTAATCTTACCTTGGAAGCCTTTCTGATTTCAAGGACATTTTTAGCATCTGAGCTATTTTTTAATCTCTTATTCTTCTTAATCTCTTTTTGTTTTTCATGTTTGCAAGAAAGTAATGCTAATTCTGTTAGTATTAATGTTCCACAAAGTCAACAATCAATACAGAATTTGACAAAGGAGATGTTACTGTCACCATCTTTTCCCTTGTCCACCCTTTTGAAGCATCTGATATAATACTGTCAGCTCATATTTAGTTTTTGATTGATAAGAACACTCAGAACTTTCGTATGTGCTGTTTCCAAGCCAGGAGTTATGTTGGCTATTAAATTTCATCCTGTTTATTTAACTTTCAATCCTATCTAGATCTGTTTTGAATCTTTCTTCTTTCAAAGTATCAGACTCTCCTCACAAAGTATCAGACTCTTATCATATGCAAATTTGAAAAGTGTCCCCTCAAATCCCTTTTCTAACTCATTGATAAAAATATTAAAAGCAAAGGATTTAGGGCAGAATACTATAGCACACTACACAATATTTCCCCCCAAACTGAAGTGGAGCTACAGTATTAATAAATACATTTTGAGGTGTCACCATTCCACAGATTGTGTATTAATCTAAGAGTGATATCATCCAGCCAACATTAATCCATTTTATTAAGGAGACTATCATGAAAACCTTTGTGAAAGGCTTTGAGTAAATCTATTCTACTTACTCTATAGTGTTCCTCTGATCTACTAGTCTAGTAATTCTACCCTGAAAAAAATTGCTAAAATCAATTAGCAAGGATAACCAATTATTTATCACAACATTGACAAAATGACACTATTAGACCACCCCCCCCATATTTTTTTTAAATATCCAATTCTATTTCTTGTTTTGAACTAGTGCCCGAAAAGATATGGAAATTGTGAATTACTGATTGAGAACAGTAAGAAACTGAATGTGGATGAATTACATGAAGCTAGAGGAAAAAATAGGTGTCTTATTAATCAATTGATAGCCCACTGGAAGACTGGAAAAACTTCTAGTTCTCTCTCTCAAAAATTAAATGCACAAATTCTTTAATAGAGTCTAATACCTAAGAGGTCAATGCTAAAGTTTGACTAGCATTCTCTACTTTTATCAATTATTTTCTTTGGGAAGGAACATTGGACAACTATACAATGTTTACAGTATAGCAATACATTCTACCTGAACTTGTCTTCAAGTTTATTTGGAAAGTACTAGGGTTGTGCAAAATTTCAGTTTGGAGCTTTGATACAGAGCCATATTGTGCTAAATCTGAAATTAAATTTAGCTTCCAAATTGAATTAGTAAGTTGAATTGAATCATTGAATTGAAAAAGATGGTTTTTTTATTTTAAAAAAATAAGTTAAATCTATTTCATCAAATTTAAACCATGCTGAGTAGTGAAATTGGTTTGGTTCAATATTTCTACATGGCTTAGAGTCAATCTGCTTCCCTTAGAAACTACCATTTGTGGAACACTGAAACCAAACTTATTTGGCAAGCTTTTACAAACCATATGACCTTGTCTAGAAGCCTACTTTGTACCTGCACCCCAGTTCAAAGCCCTAGTTTTTATATGTATGTCCTTGATGTTTGAGATCAAGTATATTTGTCAATGTACATATACCAATACTATTTAAAAAAAGGTGAAACTGCAACAAAAAGTTTTGTTGGTCAGTATTCTATTACAAATGATACATGATTACCATTTCAACCATTGAATGTCAGTCACTAATTTCCTTAGACTGCTGGCATTTGTTATTCATTTAGTTACTCTTAAATACATATGTGTAAAAGATGTGTACTAGATGGAAATTTATTTATTTAGTTTTTTTGTTATACATTCAAAGTTCAATTTTTCCCATTTGTCAGTGTTAGCATTTAGGTTTTCATATTTTATGATTTTGTATGTTAGTTGAGATATTATGAATTTCATAAAAGGTTCATTCTATGTTGTATTGAGCCTGTTCACATTCACTCAAGAATTTTATGTATCCGTGGATCAACTTTTCTTATGATTTCCAAGGCACTCTGATTATTAGTCTTGCTTCAGGAGTGACAAAGCTTATTTTCAACATATTTTATGATTCGAAATATTACAAAATCTTTCTTGCCTTCTAATATTAGCAAATAGTGTACAATTTTTAATATCTTCTCTGAAGGATGGCATTTCTTGAAGGTCAACTTAAGCAGCCTTCTGCAGACAGAAGATATTATTTGTCAAAGCGAGATGACAGAAGTAATACTAGGTCTCAAAGTTTATCAGGTATGTGGTGGTGTTCATGAAATGTGTACAGTGAAATGACACCATAACAGAAACATTTGCACTCCTTCTTACCAACTGATAATGGATATGTGGAGATCATCTGCAATGTGCAATTAACATGGAGCTTATTGGAGATATAGTTTTGTTATTTGATGAGGGAGAGAGACAAACCATATTCAGATGGTAAGAGAATAATTTCTAGTTCATTTGTTCCAGAAGGAACAAACAGAACTTATGATTATAAAGTACTAAATATCAAAGAAAAGTTAGAGTAGTTCAAATCATTGAGGAGAACTGATATGTCATGGATCTGTCAGACTCTGGGTCCGAGGACAAGGAGATGGAGCTAGGGCCAACAGAGGAACGACCAGAGGAGCAGGATGAGGTAGTTCCTCAGGCCTGGGAAGGGTCGCCAGTGAAGGAGAGAGGGGACAGGATGACCAAGTGAGTGGGGAGGAGAGGGCAGGCAGCAGAGGAGTGATGGAGCCCTGGTAATGAGCAATTATCTCCATCCCCCAATCCACAAGCATGGAGAATGGAGATGTGGGATCAACGCAGGATGACCCAATGACTCGGGAGGAGGGCACCCCACCCCACTTCACAAGGCTTACCTGGGGAATGATATTTAAAGAGAAACTGTTGGGAGGGGCGCTTGTTGGGAACAAGTATTGCCCTTTTCCAGTCTCACATGCTGTTACTGACATGTGGATACTTTGCTGTGCCTTGCTCTATTTGTCTTGCCCTGCTTGCCTGGCCTGGCTATGTGCGAGTTCTCAGTGACACAATTCTGCTCCAGGTTGTGCTGCAGTCCCAGTGAACTCTTCCTGTAATGGAGACTTCCTGGAACCAAATTCCCTGAACTGTGGCAGCTCTCAGAATTGTGCTGCTCCTCTGGACTAATATCAGCCAGGAACTATTGGAAGTGCGTGTTTACAGCTTTGCAGTGAATGGCAGGACTTTTGGGTGAAAGTTGGAGCAATAAAGGGGAGTTAAGCCTTCATTCCAGCTGTGTTGCTTCCATGCCCAGCCCCGGGTCATCACGTGATACTGTGATAATGTTATTGTTCTCAGTGTTTCTCATATTTTAAAATTTTGCCATTTTTTTAAATTTAGAAAATGTCTATTGGCTAAGAGTAAATCAACCTATAAGAAATCTATAAGTTCACCTATAAGTTCTGATTGTTGCTATATGTTGCAGAGTGCAAATAATAGAGGGGAAAATATATTTATGATGCAACTAGGAATTGGCAGTTGTATCCATGCCAGTTAATCTGCTTGTTTGATGTGATCGGAAGCACTGGTCGAGGAAGCTTGGCAGAAATGAGTCTTTTTTCATATATTGCTGATATGATTCTGATCTTGATGGCCACAAGCTCCCTTTCATGAATGTCTATGTATAGACAAATGATATTAACAACCTTACTTCAGTTAAACCAGAAGAACCTATGACCTGATCAAGCATAAACATGTAATGTAGCTTTTAATTACTTTATGGTTTTAAACAGATTTGGGAAGATGGCTCTCTGTCCTCATAGTGGTTTCCTGCACTAAATAGGGTTTGGAATGGTTTATCTCCAAGGATACCTCCATATCTTATATTTTCAATGTTAAAATATTAACTGTTTTCAGTTTCCAGTTTCCCTCTCCCTCTCTCTTTCTTTCTCTCTCTCTCTCTCCAACTACTTGTCTGAGGGTATAGAAAATTCATGATTATTTCTCTCAGCATTATTTTTAAATTATTATTTTTAGTTTTTAGCTGTTGAAGAAATCCTTGCTTTGATAATAGTACTACTGTTTTTTCCTAGCCTGCATGGTATGCAACTAGCATTTTTTTCTCCCTGAATCTAAACCTTATAAAGATGAAACGTTTCCACCAGAGCAGTCTTGCTTGATAGAAGTGACATATATAGCTTTTAGAAAATTAAACAAAAACCTTGAGAGACTGGTTAAAGCATTACATCAGTCTTGAACCTAATGTGTATTGTGATCAATACAGGTCTAGGGATAAGTCACTTTTTGAAGGCAAGTTAATTATTTACAGCTTTATTCAGATGCCTGGTGAATAGGCCGCACGTTGGAAAAATCTCACATCTGAAAAGTAATAACAATGAATCCAGGATAATTTGATTCCTTTTTAAAAAGGCCTAACAAATGCTGCTGGTGAGGCACTGTTTGAACATTTTATTGCCAGATGTCTTTGCCTATTATTGTGTAAGTGCAAAACAATAGCATTTGTTGAGATCTGTCATTTAACAAGAAATCCAGGTGCATAAAGGAACAGGAGCTACTGAACACTAGGGGATCTGAGTGACAGCCAAGAGCTTTCAAGGCACACCCTGGCTTGCAGAGTTGAGAGACTCATCAATTGGCAAATTGGCACATGTCAGATGAAGGGGATTTAGTCAGAGTGCCAGCTTTCCTACAGGTATACCTGCTGTGAAAAACAACACCAACAATTAATACCAAAGTGACTGTGCAAATAAACAGGCAAAGACTCTAAGCCACCCTGGTCTCTTTCTGTATGATTGTGCCATGTTTTTTCTGGAGGACAAATGGCAGAAGTCAGTTTACTGATTGATCATATCCTGCTATAGAAGCAAGATGGGCAGGCTTGTCAATAAGGAATCTGAGAAGGGAACCCCAGGAAAGTTTAAACAAAGGCTCACAAAGAATGAAAGACCTTCAATGCATTTTTCCCATTTTAAAACAACAATCCAAGAATATAGAGTGGCAGAGAGAATAACTATTCCATGTTGCTATAAAAATCTATTTCCAGCCTATGAAATGTTCAGCCCACTGCTGATAAAGATATTGGCTACTATCAAGTGAAACACAGTATGTAACAAATAATGTGAACTATGCTTGAGAGGGGGTGTAGGGAAGCATGTGTCCAAATTCAGCATTAAGCATTGTGTGCATAATGGTAGCAATTTGCAAGAAATTGATGGCACCCCAATCATTTTGCAGTATTAAGCAGGAACACTCTATTCATATAAATTGTGGAAGAAACAAAGGAGTAACATTCAGACTGGAGTGGGCTCAGTTGAATTACCCTCCTAATATCTGCTCTAACAGAAGGACCCCCATGGAATCCTGAGGACTATAAATTAGAATTTAACTATACATCACAGAGACTGCACAGCTACTGCAGATGTATTATTTCTCCTTTCAATGCATTGTATAAAATATGACCAAAGAAATCCATGATTTCAGTCTGTGCGGTACTTCACCATATTTTTTTCTAGCTGATATTTTATGTCTAGTAGAGAAAAAAATCATGAATAAGAAAATGTTTGTTTCACCAAAAATTATCACGAAATGGGAAGCTATCTTATTTCAGACACAGCCATTGATCATCCCAGCTGAGAATCATCTACAGTGTGAAAGTTGAAAGGGATGCTTTGTTGTGATAAAATTTTGAAGGAAGTATCCTCTTGAAATTGTTTCCCAAAGAAATGTGGTTCTATTGTTCTTCTTTTTCCCCTTTAGGTTTACTTTTTTAAAAAGTGATTTAAAGAATAAAATAAATAACTAAGAAGGAAGTAAAAGAGGACAGAGCAGATGGAAAATAAACTATAAGTAAATAAACAGAATATACATGTCATAAAATTTAAAATGTGTTGTTTCATTGATTAGTGTATGCTATAAATTTTGCCATTGCTTTTTAAGGAAGGAGAAATGAAACAATGATGTTGTTCACCTTGCTCTACTGTGGTAGGGTCCACAGTGTGCCTTGAAGGTCTTGCAAGCTGGACCATTTCAATGAATACTGAATAGTCTAGCTTGGAGAACAGTCTCCTCCAGACAGCTCATGAAAGCTTTGGTGAGTGCTGCAGAGGAAGTTATCACCTGTCTGGTCCAGGTACCTTGAAAAATACTCTTGCACCCAAGGCCTTCTAGGCTGGATGGGTCTCTGTATATTCTGTGTAGTTCCAAAACTGTAGCCTTGAATCATTTTGAATAGCATGGTGGGGGGAGAAAAGCTGAGAAGAGTCTTCTTTTATAGCAGTGACCCATAATTTCTCAAGGCCATCCAATGAATCAATTCAGGTTGTCTTTTCAATGAAGCAAATTCTGTTACCCTATACTCTAAATTACTTTACCAAATATTACCTAAGTTATTTTGGTTAGGTCTATTACTTACTCTGTTTATTGTACAACAGAAGTCTGAATTGGAGAACTTTGGAATGTAAAATACATGCTTAACATAATCATGTATGCTCATTCATGCAGACATATACAGTATGTGCAGCTAAATACCCAATGAAGATATATATTTTAATACTTGAAGGTGAAATCTTAGTACCTTTGGAGACTTCCCGAGAGGTACTAGGGCCCATGTGAATGAGTTCTCGGAACCCGTATAAACCCATGCCCCACGCCTACCTCCTGGACCCGGTCACTGGTCACTCGCTCCCATCAGTGCCATGCCCACACCCTATCTATAGTCTTCTGGCCACGCGGTTGGGTCAATCCTTTCCTGCTCACCTAAAACAAAGGTAAGCACTTAGCACTAGCAAGTCCCTGTCCCCTCACTTCCCGACCACAAGCAGCCCCCTGCCCTGAGCCCAGCACCCTGCATATTTTGACCACACCCACCCATCCAGTCACATGACCACCAAGATATGCCCACCAAGACATGCCCACCAAAATACACCCATCCAGTCACATGAACACCAAGACATGCCCACAGAACCATGACCATGGAGCCACGCCCACGCAGCCTCTTGGGAAAAATTTCACATTTCATGTCTGTTGAAGGTACTTGTATATACTTGTATCTTATATGGGAAAATTCACATTAGAATGGAAAATGTGATTATTAAAGACAGTATGAATAATTAACATGCAGTTTTGTTTCTGAGGAATGGAAACAGTTAAATTTTAAACATGGATCAGTATCTGTTATGGCTTATAGTTTTAAAAAGGAAGGAAAGAAGAGAGAACAAAGAGATCTGTAGCAGCCAAAGTGATAGTTTTCAAAAAGGCAGTGAAGCCAGGGCACAGGGCAATTACAGGATTCAAAACAGAATACTAAGAACTTAATAGTTAAAGCAATACAGCATCAAGCAGAAACAAAGGAAAAATGGTTCATCTGATCCAAAAAGATGAAAAGAAGCTTCAGAGAGGTTTCTGGCTGTTTAACTGAGCTAACTCCCACTAACAGAATAATAGAAGATCATGTTATGGGAGACATGTAATTATTGATAGGTAAAACATCAGTATTATAAATGATATATTGGATCTAGGTAGGATAAGATTCAGACACCTCTCCAAAAGTGAATGCAATATTGGACTTTCTCTCATTCATGATTTTTAAAGAAAGTTGTCTCATCATACAGTACCCCCACATCATCACACATTTTTTAAAAAACTGATTTTATGTGGACTCATGGAATGATACATAATCAGTCATATTATATGCAACATAGCTATGGAGAGAAATAGAGGGACGATCCTTTAGCTCCCTCAATGTGCATTTATGCTGTAATAGATTCGCTAGATTTTTGTTGCTACAAGAGTCCATTCTTCAGTATCATCTGGAAGGCCCTTTTGTACTACAGTCACCATGTCTCTGAAACAGCCTTCTCTAAGCCACTGTGAATCCAAAAGTTGTCAGGCTCATTAAATCAATACTAAAGATAATAGAGCTACCTCACCTGACAGTGTGAAGTCAGCTAGAGGGTTTTAGCAGTCTTTGGGCTTTCTGTTTGTGCAAACGACAGGTATAGTAAATATTATTGACATGTTGGGTTTGTTGAAGGATTTTAAATAAAAGGTCTTTCTTAAGTTCCTTTTTAAAAAAAAATAATAATCTGAGAATTAAATTGTTTGACTGAATGACTGTCAAGCAAACTTGGCATCTATACAAGAGTATTCTAACTAGCTCTGTGCCTAGTAATTTCCCTCTGCAGGTCATTCTGTGTGTGCCTTTCCTATATAATACTTAATAAGAAGTGTCAGTCTTCAAATGCTCACCTCATCCTGGATTTATGTCAGAAGAAAAGAAGCTCTGACATTAGCTCCCTTCTGACTATACTGTGTCCACTAATTATAAAGCTGAAATCACCAACAGGCTTTGAAAAGGACAGCTACCTGTTGATTACTACTATTTTTCTTTTTGATAATCTATTCACAGGCAGATTATATAAAGCTCTTAGCAACTTAAAGAGAAACCCAAAGGAAAGAGACTTGCGATTTTAGGACCTTTTTTATAACAAGTTTTATTGAAGTTTAAAACTACAAAAAATTAAAAATTAATACAAACTAAGGAGAATATAAATAAGAAAAAGAAAGGAAAAAAAGATGGATAAAGGAGGATATATATTTAAATCTCTCTCTCTCTCTCTCTCTCTCTCTCTCTCTCTCTCTCTCTCTCTCCTATCTAAATATATTTAAATGTACACACACACACACACACACACACACACACACACACACAAATATGAAGGAGAAAATATAATCCTGATAGCACTAAATGGGGATTCAGTTAAAACATGATTTTTTAGCATGAGGTAAAATTTTACAATTTATAATTTGTTCGTCATTTGTAGACAAAATAAAAAATGGCTGTTTATAGCATATATATATATTGGCTTAAAGAAATAGGGATTTTTGCCTCTTTTACACTGATCCTAAGAGCATTAGAATAGTAATTGGAATGGCTGTTTTCTAATTAAGGAGCTTAGTCATAATCACAGAATAATATGGGAAAAGCAACTATAAGCAAAGTCACTGATGAGTATTCAGAGGCACCATAGATTCTGCAGAATACAAGCTTTGGAATCCAGGGAAATTAATCTTTTGGGGCTTACCTGAATCACATAATCAGAGCCTTTGGGCCTAATTATAAAAAAGCTTTCATTAGGGCTTGGGGTCCATAGAAAGAAATCTTTTCAGACCTTGTCTAGATCATATTATCAAAGTCATTTTGTTCAGAGATCATTCATTCCAGATGTACAGAACCCCCCCAAACTTTAACCTTAGATTGTCTACCGTTGACCTGACCCCATTTCTAAGAGGACTGTAAGGGGTGTGCATAAGCGCACCAATGTGCCTACTGTCCCTCTCCTAATGTCCTTTTTATTAGTACTTGTTTATACTTATATGTTTATATGTTATGTTCATACTTATACTTGTTTTCTCATATACGCTTGACAAATCAGTTAATGAAATGAAATGAATACAGATGCGGTATGATTTAAGTATAGAGTAAACGTTTTATGTGTTTTTACACAAGATGACAAACCATTTTTTGTTTGACTACCATTTGTTGAATATATTATAAATGATTGGGTTCTTAGAAAAGACTATCTTGAGGTTTATACAACTCATCTAAACCCAAACAAATCTCATGATAGCTTAGTATGTTGTCCTGTCACCTGTCAAGTCCTTTAATTAACTCTGATCCATAAGGCAATGCATTTATACTCAGCCGTAATGGCATAAACCTCACCTAAATCCTTTTTAGACAACAGGTCACTGGGACAATTTCAGAAAGGCCAATTGAAACTCAAAATCCCAAAAGCTGTGCCTGCCTGTGTCCATATATTTGTCTTCTTCTGACACTAGAATATAGCAAAGTTAATTTACTACATTATACTATTATGTTAACAACAGGAAGTGTTGCTTTTGTTATGTTCACTTTCTTTTAAAGAATATTTTGACTACCATGACAGAATTCTGTAAAATGACTCAAGATTCCACCCATGTAATGTGTCAAGTTATCCCATAAAGCTAATATTCATCATGCTTGTCAGAATCTAAATATCCTAAGGAGGCATCAGTAGAGTGCAAGGCATATAATGGGCAGTCATTATGTTAGAATAAGCATTATTAAGAAAAAGATGATAGAAAAATAAGAAAGAAGAGGAAAAATTGGATGGATCCCCCCCTTTTATAAACAATGTATTAGCTATCATACCAATAAAGGAAATATTTGTAGCTCAGGGTTGAAATTAGCAGTCTTTCATGTTCTCTAATCTTGGTTGTTTTCTTACAGATTTTTCATTATGCAAACTAGAAAACTTCAACAGTGCTGGCTATCATACACCTCAGCCAAAAGTCTTCCAGACAAACCACAGAAATGGAGAATATACAAATTAAGTAAATAAAAGTAATGTCAATTACAACTGCTTATAATAAAGGTGACCGGAATGGTATAAACTTTCCTGCCTTGGGCACGAGCTTGGATTAGAAGAATTTTGAAATCCCTTCCAACCTATTTAATCAATTTCAATTTAATCACATTTATAACCCGCTCCCTCTCCCCTAAGGGACTCGGGGCAGGGCACAAGCCGACGACATCGTCATACATAATAAGACAATAAGAATAATAATAAAACCCCCAAGTTAGAACCCCAAA
>JAOYMU010000192.1:90337747-90351728 GCA_025802295.1 Psammodynastes pulverulentus | reverse complement strand
CTGTTCACCGCCCTGAGTCCGTTAGGAGAAGGGCGGTATATAAATTTAATAAATAAATAAATAAAATAAATAAAAAAATAGTGATTGTTCAAGACCTATCTCAGAGCTGAGAAGAATATGTTTTCTTTTCAAATAAGCAAAGAAATCCCTTTAGCACTTTTTCAGGCTTTATGACTAATCAAGGTTATCAGTTTGCTTTGTCCTTTTAATATCTGGCAGTATATAATGAGACTGATTCATAGTCATCGGTGTAGCAAAGTAACATTACCTCAGAAAATATGCCGTTGCTAAGCGTTAACTCTACTTTGAAACGAAGTCTCTTTGTGTGGACTTTATATAAAGAATTTGGCTTTGAAAGTATAATCTATTTCCATTTCTGCTCTGAAGCATGTTTTAGATTTTTACAGGCAAGGACAAATAATTACAGTTTTTGTTGTATACTGCACATCCTACAAGGTATTACTCGGATCACATTTTAGTATTCTGATGTTGGAGACCAACGGCTTACCAAAGGTTATGAAACTGAGTGTAAAAATTTGATCAACAGCATTTCTTTTGAAGGCAGATGGTAGAAAATTCTCAGTGCCTGGAATGCAAACAAACAAACAAAACAAATCAAATCAAACCAAAATAACAAAGCAACAAATAAATACCAGCAACATAATTTTCTAACAAAATTTGGCCAGACCAGGAACAATAAAAGTGAGATGAGCCACTGTTAGGATTACTACTTAGTGTAACTGAGAACCTGGAATGTTGCCTTGTATTTTTATAAGTTGCAAGCTTGTCAGCCTTCAGAAATAATGGAAAAACTGTTTTGCAAGTTTTTGATTCTGCTGTGTCATGTAATCATCCACCACCAAACATCCAGCCTGAAAAACTGGAAAGAAATTAAAAGGGCAACCAAAAGAAGGAAACTAACTATGTATCAATAGATAAAGATAATAACCGCACTTGAATTTAGAGGTTCACTTCTACTTTTTTTCATCTGAGTTCAATTTTGGGGTTGCAAATTTTCAACCTTGCTCATTCTCCTTTTTTTTTTAAATGAAAAGAGATTTCTCATGTAGGCTATTTCTGACCTTTAGTTTTCTGAGATGTTCCTTCTGTAGGCTCAGTATGTTCTTGGTGAAGCCACAAACATTTATCCAATACTTCAATAGTGTATTCGGATATCTACCAAGAATTTAATTGAAATTGATAGCTATCTATCAATTCAGACTATCTCTGTCAGCACAATAAGAAGATTGCTAGGGTATAAGATGGATAACTCCCAACCTAATCCCATGTCAGGTTTCCAATGCCTGATACAGATACGCACCTCTGGCTGTCTCTTGGACCATGGATTACTTGATCAATGATATGGAATCAATACAGATAAGTAGTAAGGGTACATTTGGGAAAAAATAACCCCTCTTATTTGATATAATCAGGCTTCTGTGTTCTTGAGAGGATTACAACTGTCAGTAATTGAGAGAGGCAGATAGATAAGACTTCAAAATTCCTCAACCCGAGTTTAACCTGGTCAGACAAAATCTAGATTAACTGCTGAGACGAGGAGCAACTGGTCCCACAGGATGTATAGACTGTTTGGAAATGGTACATGAGTAATGAGTTGCTCTAATTTTAGAGTGGCATTAATGATAATTATATGCCCATTGTTATAGGGAGAGGATTGTCCTCAGGCTTCAGCTATCCAGTAAATATGTCTGGGGAGAGAAGGAGTGAGGAGGTTTAAAAGCTCAAGGGAGGATATTTAAATTTAGCAAGATTTGGCTGCAGAAAATTCCTTCAACACATTCTTCAATACATCATAAGCACCTTCGCCAGCAGCGGGAGCAGCAAATGGCAATAGGGCAATTGTATAGCTCAAAATAGATAGTTAAAATATAGTTAAAATTTCTATAAATATATAATAGATATAAATATGTTTCAATGTTGCATGTTCTACTTTTCAATCCATAATCTACCCTTTCTCTTAAGCTTCCTGGAACTTCCAGCCAAGAGAGAATCCGAGAGTGAAAATATAAAGGCATGGGCTTCTGGAGGAATAGCCAACTGGAAAAGGAGGGAATACTTGTCACAGAGTCATGATATAAATGGGACAACTCACTTGCATTAGACATTAGAATGCAAGAAAGTAAGTCACAATTATTTGACAACAATTCTCTGTGTACAGATTGCTTTGGTGTCAACACAATTTGCTGAAGGTGCTGTTGTGTAACGGCTTTTCTGTTTTGCCCAGAGAGGAGAGAGATTTCTACTTATCAAATAAGACCTTTCAGTCTGTTTATTATAGTTCAGAGTAGTATTTGAAGCATATAGACATAAACAGCGAAAAGAACACAGCAATCTTTTGGGGTCTGGTCTGTTTGTTTTCTAAATGCCTGTAGCTGCTTCAGTCCTTTGCTTTCTTAGGAGAAGGATTATGCACAAATCAAACAGAAGGTCACAGCCTTCCTATGAAAGAAGAAATGCTGCCTTGGGAGGCATCTCTGTTGAAAAAAATGCCATAATCAAGGAACTATTTGTTTGTAACTTTCCAAAATCAAAGTTCTAATCACCTCTTTACTAGTTATTCCAAAATAATTTTTCTTTATGCTTAAGCTAGTATTTAAACTTCTTCCACTAAACACTGAAGAAAACTTACCCATTGCTATAAAACTTGCCAATTCAAAAGTTTCTAATAGCTGAAAAGCAGTTAACAAGCAATTTCTGAAAGTAATTGGAAAAGGAAATATTTAAAACCAGTGTCATTAAAAGTGTCAGCTATGAGTTGAGCAAAATAGCTATTTCCTGGTCTCCTGGTGCTCTTCCTGGTGCCAGAAATTGTTGTCTTGTGGTCTCCTCAAAGGAGTAACTAAATGGAGCAGTTATGAGCAATAGCTGGTCCTCCCTTGTTAAGAAAGGAATTAAAAAAGCTGGTCCACCCATTTTCTCCTTATTTCACTACATTCATTGGGTATAGTTTTAGTGGCGTCATCTTTAGTTTTCAATTTTTTCCCCAGAACCCCACTAATCAAGAAACTTCTAAGGAGAAAACCACATACCCACCAACACTGACAGGAGAAGCTACTGCATATAAAATAGGAACAAACATCATACTTATTAGCATAGATGAGGTTACCTAGTCTGCTAATGAAAAATCTGCAGGCAAACAGATATTTTATTAACAGACTAAATAACACCATCAGAGAGCACCAAGGACTCCACAGTTCAATCCTGAGTTATATATATTACCTTTGTTGGAAGAAATGTCCATTTGGGTTCAGTTCCAAGTGAGAAGAAAGACACTGGAAACGTGGAGACTGCTTGAAAGGATGGTTTTAATGGTGGAACAGGACCATATGGTTTGAGGTCCTGGGCAAAAAAAAAAGCACATAGGTGAGAGAGGAAGCGAGATTTATACCCTCTGTTGGACTTTGAACTTCCTTCCTGTTCCTGTGGCAAGACATGTATCTTGATTGGTTGTCAGACTCCCATGGGGCCATGCAGGGATAACTTTGTAGGTTGTCTTGAGTCCCAGGTTTGATTGAATCTTGTGGGTGCTGTAATGAAGGGGCTTTGGGTAATTCCTATCATCCTAGAGCTGAACGTCTTTTGTGTTGTAGATAAGATGTCATTTGTCTTGTAGATAAAATAGCTCAGTCTTTCTGGGGCTATTAACAAAGGTGCAAGCTGCTTTCCAAGAGCATGTTTCTCCTTTTCGCATCCAGGGAGGTATAATATTCTCCCTTTTTAATATTTTATTCTTCTAGGAGAGGGGTGGATGCTAACTTTCTACATCTTCTATAGAAATACTCTTCTACTGGGTTTTGTTATTGCATGTTACTTGAAGGGCTTGCTCACAATGAAAAAAAAATCAAGACTCTATATAAAGAAAATCATTACAAATGCCTGGGAATCCTTCAGGCTGACAACATCAAGCACACTGAAGTCAAGAAGAAAGTTAATAGCGAATATATCAAAAGAGGGAAGAAAATCTTAAAGTCCAAATTCAGTAGCAAAAATACAATCAAGATGATTAACACTTAAGAATAGAAAAGAGACATGACAAGGCTAAATATTACATGACCACTACATTAAAAAAAAAGTAGCAGGCAAAGTAAATAACAGCAAAACTTGACAATGGCTATGAAAGTCTTAAGAACAAATGAATATAAAGGCAAAAATTGAGAAGACACAAAAAGACAGCAAATGCTGAATAAACGAGAAGGTAGCTAGTTAGCTATTGCAACAAGACCACACTGACTGATTGCCAACAACAGCATGACAAAGTAGCAATAGTGGTGCATTGGATTATCTGGGAGAAATATTACTTGCCTGCAAGGAAGTACTGGTGGAATAGAAAAACAGTAGAAAATAAAGAAGTCAAAGTGCTCTGAGACTTTAGAATTAGAAAACACAAACATCTGCCGCACAACAGCCCAAAGTTAACAACTGTTGACAAAAAAGTCTGGATAATGGACATTGCTGAAACAACAGAATAGAAGAGAGGGGAAAAATCACAAAATATAAAGGCCTGCAAACAGAATGATAGTGGCAAAATAAAATAAAGACAGTAGTAATAGTAATAGGTACCTTGCATGCAATTCGAAAATATCAGGAGCACCACTTGAACACAATTGGTATTAACCCATCAATCAATTGCAAAAGACAGCTTTAGTTGGAAGTGCTTCAGTGGTGGTTTCCTCCCGGTGTTGCCACCAGCTCACTGACTGTGTGAATGTGGGCGCTCACACAAGCGTGCATGTGCATGTTGTCCTTCTGTGTGTACGCGTGCTCCCCCTCCCTTCTGTGCATGTGCATGCCTACTGGTGCGTGCCTATTGCACATGTGCGCACCGATTATCTGAGAGGACTCTTTGATCCTCTCAGCTGATCGGCACAGTTTTTTTAGCTACCAGTTCGGCCGAACTGGCACTTTTTTGAGCTAAAAAAGTGCTGGTTCAGCCGAACCAAACAGCTAAAAAACATGCACTGATCATCTGAGAGGACTCCCTGACCCTCTCAGCTGATTGGCGCATGTTTATTAGCTACCGGTTCAGCCGAAGCGGCGATTTTTTGAGTAAAACAGTGCCGGTTTGACTGAACCAATAGCTAAAAAAGATGCACAGATCATCTGAGAGGACTCCCTGACCCTCTCAGATGATCTGCGCACGTTTTTTACCTACCGGTTCGGCTGAACCAGCACTTTTTTATCTTAAAAAAGTGCCAGTTCTATCAAACTAGTAGCCAAAAAAGATGCACAGATCATCTGAGAGGACTCCCTGACCCTCTCAGCTGATCCACACATGTTTTTTAGCTACTGGTTCAGTTGAACCGGCACTTTATTGAGCTAAAAAAGTGCCGGTTCTGTCAAACCGGTAGCTAAAAACAGTGTGCCCATCAGCTGAGAGGATTAAAGAGTCCTCTCAGATGATTGATGCATACATGCGCAATAGACACATGCTGGTAGGCACACACATGCATGGAAAGGAGGGAAATGTATGCGCATGAAGAAAGGGGTGTGTTTAGTTACCAGCCAAACTGATAGCCATATTTTTTCTACCGGTTCGCTCGAGCAGGAGTTTTTTCTGCTACTGGTTCAGCTGAACCGGTGCGAACCAGTAGAATACCACCTTTGAAGTGTTTACATTCTGCAACAGTACTTTTATTTTTATGAAAAATAGCACCTGCCCTTCCCAGGTGCTTGGCAAGGATTCAAGAGGTAGATGAAAATGCCATATCCCATCTAAACATATCCCTGACTTTTTAACCAGTTCTAATTTATTAAATCTATAAACCATCCAAATCCATGCACTGACTTTCAGAGGCAGAGGAAAGAGCCACAGCCAGGGGAATGGTCAGATAAGCAGCAGCTTAGCCTGCAGATAGAATGTAGGTGTGGCAAATGTCTCCTAAGGACCTAAGGGATCCTCTGTAGTTTCTGAGGTTGTAAAGGCAACAAAGGAGAAATTTATATTTAAATTTGCAAGAATCTGTTAAAATGTACAATAAATTGGAATTGTTTCACATGGGCATGCTTCCTGTTTGGACTACCTTACACAATTGACAATGGGTAGAGAAGGAGTCAGAAAAATCCAGTTGTAGTCCAAATCCTTTTTTAATTATACTGATTCATGACATATATAAAAAATGGTTGGGCCTTCATGATTGCAGTTACATATGGATTGTTTTGAGACACACACACACACACACAAGCAGAGGTGGTATTCAGCAGGTTCTAACCAGTTCTGGAGAACCAGTAGCGGAAATTTTGAATAGTTCGGAAAACTGGTGGTAACCTTCCCCCAGGAGTGGGAAGGGACTGGAGTTTTTACAGTATCCTTTCCATGGAGTGGGAGGGAATGGCGATTCTGCAGTATCCTTTCCCTGCCACCAAGCCATTCCACACCCACCAAGCCACACCCACAGAACCAGTAGTACATTTTTTTGAATCCCACCACTGCACACAAGATACCCGTTTCATTCATCATCAGTTACTCTAATTGTCATGACTTTTCCTTACAAAAATCCTTTCTTTTTTGAATAAACTTTTCATTTTACTGCTAGAATTGTCACATCTAATACCAACACTGTTTTAATGTGTTAAAAAGCTTTAATAATTTTTAGACTTTTTTTCCTTGTAATTTTAATTTCTAGATCCTAATGCTATTTTGAACTTCAAAAATGCTCAGTATCTCTAAATACATACATTTTCCAATGAATGGAAACTCCATGGCTTTTCATTTAGTTAGTTCACTTTATTGTTATTGTACCTCGTACAATCACAGTAATTAAATATTAAAATTATTCTTTTCTAAAAAGTTCGCTGAAAGATTTCGATGTTTGTGCATTTCTGAATGAAAACAGTAACAACAGCCCACATAATACTGTATATGCATTCCGCTTCCACAGTACATTTTCGTTTGTTGAAAAGTGATGAAATAATGGCTGTAAAACATGTTGAAATTAATTCTAGGGTAATTTGTAGTAATCCTTATTGTAGGAGATAATCAGGTTGTCAGAACTTTGTGAGACGCAGAGTTCTGATAAGGTAGCTAAACTTCTAATTTCTTTTTTACCCCATAGAGCTCTGATCCTAGTGGATTATAAACTGGCACATCAATTAGAAGGCATAACTTAATTTTCACATTCCTTTGAATATGATTCAGCATCTTCGATTTCACGTAAAACACTAATGGGAGGAAGAGTCAAGCTCTTTTCATGGGAGCTGAACTTGTAAGAGTTCTAGCTATTTCTCTCACTCACAGTGTAGGTGGGTGACACCTAGAAATGAAAAATCCACTTCTGTTCTCAGTATGCAAGGTGCCTCTCACTTCAGACAGTCATGGTGGCCAAGCGACTGATAAGAGCAGCCAAAGTAATCTGAGCAATCTTGGCAGAGAGGGTGAATGCTGTTTTTGAATTCCTGAATAGGGCAGAAGTTTTTCAATTTTAGGGAAACAGATCATAGAACAAGAGACATCTGTTTATCTGAAGATTCTGATTGTTTTCATAAGCCAGTGATTTAGGCATTATAAATCTATGTCAAATCTGAAGTCCTTGTAGAATAATCTTCATCCTGGCGATTTATTAGGTTTTCCATATCATGAATCAACATTAATGATAGTATCTATTATATATTTATGAATTTGGACCTTACTATTATTATAAATGGTTTCTCAGCCTATTTAATTTCATAATAGGAACGTTTTCTCTTTTCTTTCTTAAAAAAAAAAAACCTCCGCCAGTTTTAGAAAAAAGAAAACTTTACAGGTTTATACCCCTTGTATCTCATTCTTACAACAGAACTTTGAATTTTCATAAGTAGTCGTACTGTGATATCAAAATGCTGCCTGCCTATCTCTAAACCAGTTCAAGTACAGCACTCAGGTTGAGTGAGTGATGTATCACCATCCATTGTTTACCCTTAATTTTTAGGTAATTTTCCCACTTCATATTGTCTAACCATAGTGTAAGCAATATAAAAATGTACCAAGTATGAATTCTTACATCTACTGGTTTTATAAACACATATGAACAGAACATTCAGTAACAAGCCAAATCTGCAGCAGCCTGGGATTTACTATTCTCTTACACTCAACTTTCTTTACTCTTATTTTTTTACTTACAATGCTCTTTTATGAACTATATATCTTACTTCTGTTACAGAAGTAAGAAGCAGTGCAGGCTATGACAATCTCACATCTGTCTAGGAACATTAATCATGTATATGAAATGACTTGGCATATAACAAGAGAAATGAAATAAGCAAATACCTATGTTATGGAAATTAGTGCAGGGAAAAAGAGTTTCAACAACTATGGTAAATTACATTTCAGAGCATTCTGAGTGGCTGAAATTTCAAGGTGGAAGTAATACTTTTGTTCTTCTTTTTAAACCAAAGATGTAATTTGCATCTTTATATGCAAAGGATGTCTTTTACCCTTGAGCATTTCCTCTACTTCTGAATCTGGTAATAGATCCTACTGGACTTTTACAAGTTTGCTTTTTGTTTCTAAGCCTCTGGCAATTAATGATCAATTAATTATTCAGATATTAAACATACAGCTAATTATTGATACTTCCTGCACAAATCAAGAAAGAGTTAGCCTAAGGAACCCCTTTTTTACTAGTGTCTTAAATAAATATTACTTTTAAAAGATAAAATTCATTGCTTGAAGAGGACCTCATTCAGATGAGATATATGCAGTCCAATGCAGTGGGACATGTGCAGATTTATACATTGGAGAAACAAAACAACCACTTCAGAAACACATGGCATAACGCAGGAGAACCAACCCATCAGGATAAGATTCAGCAGTCCATCTGCATTTGAAAGACAAAGGAGAGTCTTTTGAAGACAGCAAAGTTGACATTCTAGACCAGGGGTTGGCAACCTTAAACATTCAAAGAGCCATTTGAACGCATTTCCCACAGAAAAAAAAACACCGGGAGCCACAAAACCCTTCCCGTGCCTGACTATTTCCTGAGCAGCCCAAAAGTAGCATATGTAGTTGAATTAAACATTCTGTTTTCTTCTGAAAATTTTATTTTCTTGGATTTATCCATGGTTGGCCTACCAGGGGTCAAAAAGCTCAATAAATTGCATGCCGGTGGGTATCGCACATTGGCAGTTGTGACACATATTTTGAGTGATAGGGAGCTGCAGCAGAGGAATGAAAGAGCCACATGCGGACCCCTGTTCTAGACAGAGAAGACTGCTGTTTTGAAAGAAGGGTTAAAGAGGCCATCTACATTAAAATTGAACAGCCTTCTCTGAACAGAGGGAAAGGGATACAACACCATCTATCTTCTATTTACAACAAAGTTTTCAGCAGTTCCAAAAAGATTCCACACCCATTTGAAGTTTTTGGGTTATCCTGAGAGCAACATATAAACCTCCAAGTAGCCTTAATGACTCTCAGAAAAAATGCTATCAACCAAAGAACTACAAAGAGTATAAATCCTTCCATTCCCTTCACTCAGAATTGAAGAAGCTTCTTGGATGAGAAGTGAAATGTCTTCAAGGAAAAATAAAGAAAGTCCAGTTGCCTGTTGAAAAAGCATCTTTGGGACAATCATGATCTGGATAAGTGAGAACATAGGTACCTCATTCAGAAGCAATCTGATTGCCTTGCATGGTGCTGATGTGTACATACCTGTGATTCCCCCCCCCAAAGACCAGGTCTTATTCTTTTGGGGGGCCCAAAATAAGCACTAGGGCTTATTTTCAGGGAGTGTCTTCTCTTTTTTTCCATATATGGGAGAGCCACTTCTGTTTGCTCATGGTGAGGGGCACAGCAGCATGACAGGAGACTGCGCGGCATGCCAGCCCTGACATTTGCCAACCTTGTGATGGCAGTTCCAGCAGCACAGTCCAGGAGGATCCTGTGTGGCCACCTGCCCACTTCTTTTGCTAGTTCACGGTTGCAACAGAGCAGAAGGCTGAGGGATGCATTGGTGCCATGACCATGAGATGAGGTGAGGGTTGGAGTTCGGCCTCCTGCTCTGTTGTGGCTGTGAGCAAGCAGAAGTGGGCTGGTGGCTATTGGGCTCCTACTGCACATGAATGGTGATGCTGCCACTGCGAGGCAGGTGACTGGGCATGGATGGCCTGGCTGCAAGGGTCCTGAGGTAAGCCAGTAGGGGTGCATGGCATAGCTCCACTATGCCTCCGCATCACCTTGTGGCTATGGCACCACAAGCAACCAGAATGGGCAGTCGGCTGGCTGCACAGGCTCTTAAGTAGGGTTTATTTTGCGGGTACGGCTTATATTAGGTGTATGCGTAAAACGTGCTATATCTTATTTTCGGGAAAACAGGGTATTTATGGTTAACTAAATCAAGAATGCCCTGATTGGTTGACTACCTCATAGGGTGCCAAGGAAATATAAGCCTGAGCATATGTCATCAAGACTCATTAAGAAATCCTTCAGGTAATGTTTATGCAATACATTTTTAATTCCCTTTGTCTTTATACTTGTACACAAAAAGTGGTCACTCCTCCTAAAGATATACTGCTCTTTGGAACAGATAATGAAAGAAAATAAAAATAGGTCAAGTAGGGTATCTAGAGGGAAGAGAGATCAAAATGTTGTCATATTGTACAAGATGTGCCACATGGGTTGGGTATGGCACACAGGGTAGTGGTGCATGTTAAAAAGAATGCATGGGAGTTGCAGGGGTGTCTTAGAGTTGTTGGGTCAGTCAGGGATGGCATGTGAGAGGCATGGGTTGGGAAGAGTGCCTGGAGAGGGTGCCTAGGTATATTGGGAGTATACATGAGGGGCCAGGCAGGTCAAATGAAACATGGGAGGTGGCATGGGTTGAGTATCTTCCCTCCAGATACTCTAGGTGACCTACATAATACCTCTCACACATCCCCTGGCACCCTTCCTGAACTATGCTGCCCACACATGCCCCATGCAGCATCTCTGGCACACACCGGCATACCCTTACCAACCCATCTGACACTTCAAACTGGGTGCTCCTTACCGTACCCAGCAGCAGACGTTGCCTACTGGCCTTGGACTTGTAGCTTCCTACTGCCTTCCCACTGCCTTTCTCTCTGCAACATCCTGGCTTCAGCAGAAAAAATCATGGTTACAGTTTACCATTGTCGTGAATGCAGAAAAGGTTTCTTCCTCATTTGTTTTCCCTCTACTTGAAATTCTTGATTAACCCTTAGAGAAGCAGAAGAAATAGAATTACCCAACCACACCATTATAGTTTTGTTCATCCACAAGATTGCTCTGCTTGGTTATCTCAGTGCCCCAAATGCAACAGTGCAGTCAAACCCTTTTCATGATGCATCTATATATGGAAAAGGAATGAGCATCAATTTATTCATAACTCTCCTTCTATGCAGATGTTATTGCTGAAGATGTAAGCAGTCCAGATAACCCTCTTGCACTTCACTAGCATTACAGAAATTATATCAGCTTCTTGCAGGCTGTCCTGTGTTTGACCCATTTTTTCAATTAACTCCTGGAAGAGAGATTGCTTAAGCAAGCTTCTAAGTTGCTTTCTTAAAGGCACAATGCTTCCTTACCAAGCACAAGCTGTGAACCTTCCTCCTTTGACCATAATAAGTTAGTAGGTTCCTTTCACCTTTCTTGCCATTTACGCCTTGCTGCCAAATATCTTAACAAGGCATAGAGTTTGAGTTACTCTATAGTTTTCTCTATGTATATTGCCTACTAACCTGTCTTCTTTCTTTTTTTAAATAGTAAAATCTAAGTACAGAAAACATCTAATTTATTTCTGATTAATCTTCTCCTGGCCAGGATGAACATTCCAAGGGATGGAGGAAGACTGGTGGGCTATAGAAGATTTGTGGCAATCCCTTTGTGAGCAGATGACATAGCAATTCCTTCTTATCTTAGGCTCATCACAGAGATTGTGGGAAGAACCACTCCGATGTGGCAATTTTCATTAATAAGCTCTTACTACTATTATTATCCTGGCACAATCTCTTGCATTGAACTGTTGGTAAAAATTTTAATTAGCCAGGAATACAGATACTACAGAGAAAAAGCCAATGTATCCAAAACTATATGTACATCAGCTTTCTCCCAGGAGGCAATTATGTTGAGCATGTTACATTTACAGGATGCTAACAACATTTGAATGTACTAGTGAAGGGCAAGATTTAATCCAAATACATTGTAGATGTTTTGGGCACTATAATATTTGAATAGGGTGTAAAATATCTAGAATCTGTATGCACATCCAGTCCTGATTTTACAAGCAACTACTTATTTAACATTTTGTGAAATGTTACAGTGGAAAGCATAGAAATTTGCTAGTACAGCCTCACTGGTTCAGCATATGGTATAGGTAATCCTCGACTTATTACCATAATTGATTTCATAACTATGGTCATAAGTCATGGAAGCCATTAAGCGGGTCACTATATGTCCATGTCAGTTTTGTCAAGCTTTTTTGTGGTGTTTGTTAAGCCAATACTGTGATTGTCAAATTAAAAGTTGCACTAATTAAACAAATCTGTTTTTACCAAATATCTATGGAGATTCTGAGTTATCAGTCTTGGTTGTCAAGATGCTTTTTCAAGAGGCAGCTGGACTTTCTTGTTTTTCTTTGAAACCGTATGATTTCTAGAAAAAAAATTGAAGACCACGGGCTTCTGTTTGAGATGCAGACAACATAGACTCCTCCCCAACAACCTGCACCTGTGTTCAACAGTGAAGGGACCCAGGCCAGAAAACATCCTGCAGAAAACACAGCCCTTTCAGCAGTTTCAGGAAGGCTCCACAGCCAGTTACACTACTCAGGTGAACCTGAGGATGCAGACAATCCCCCAAGTGACCACAATGACTCTCTAAAACAAAGGTGTCAAACTCAAGGCCACTGATGTGGTTGGATCCAGCCAGTGCAGCCATCCTGGAAATGGTAAGGGGCTGTCCATATTGGTTTGGCCCAGCCCATTCCATCCCAGTAGGTACACATACACACAGGAGATGATGGGCATAAAGACATACAAGCCTGTCCCATGCCATCACAGCATGTGAGCACAGGAGGAGGCAGGTGCATGTGTGCACACCAGTGAATTACAGCTTGTGTTTCTAGACATTCCTATATCTTTCGGTAATTGAGGCTTCTATTGTTGGCAGCCTTTCACAGCCTTACTCTTATCGGGGACAATTATAACTAAATGAGGCTTGGCTGGAAATGCAAGAAATTTCCAGCTCTGCATTAAAGAGGCTTTGTTTTTCCATACTGTGTGTTATTTAATTTGAACAAGGCTTAAGTCAGAACAGATCTGCTCTCCAGCCACAAGCCAAAACAGACAGTTGGAGCACATGCAGCAGTCTGCATTATGTGACCTCACTCCCACATCCGCCTGCTGCTGATGTTGCTGTTGTGCGTGCTGCTGGGACAGCGAGCCCAGTGGAGCTGGCTCTGGAGCCACAGAGTGCACCAGCTAAGAGGCTGGAAAACATCTGCCCCCACTCACAAAGGATGGTGAGTGAGCAATAGCTGATGTTTTCTGACACCAGCCTCTCCACCCCTTGCATTGCCTCATGACAGCAGCACCCCCACCCTACCCCCTGAGTCACCTCATCTTCTGTGGGATGAGCTTCCTGCCCACCGCCCCATCCATGAAAGATCCCTGGAATCCCTTCCCAACATCACCAGACAGGAGTGATGTCAAACTGACCATGCCACTCAGGCCATGCCCAGTTGACCATGACCATTCTTAACACAGATCCCACCCCCACCTTGGACCCCTGAGGACAACCACAATGTTGATGAAGCCCACAATACAATCAAGTTTGACATCCCTGTTCTAAAAGAATGCAAATGATCAGCTGTCTGCAAGAAATATAAATCCTTCCATTCCCAACCATCCAGTACGTCAATACGTCAAGGCAAAGGAGAATCCAACTTATACATTGACTACAAAGCTGACCGTATCAAGACAAAGACCTGGACTCCATCTCCTAACATCCAACCCTCCATCATCCAACCTA
>JAOYMU010000192.1:90256992-90273038 GCA_025802295.1 Psammodynastes pulverulentus | reverse complement strand
CAGGAGACTGAAAACAGGCCCGTTTCATCACTTCCGGTATTTCCGGAAGGCCCGTTTTTCGGCCTCCTCAAGCTACAAAGGCTTCCCTTGAGCCTCCGGGGGGATGAAAATGGCCTCAAATGGGCCAAAAATCAGCTGAGAGGCACGCGCATGCGCAGTACAGGTAAGTTTGCCGATGGCTTGCGTGCCCGCACAAATGGCTCTGTGGGCCACCTGTGGCACGCGTGCCATAGGTTCGCCATCACTGCCCTATTCCATTTCAGACAAGTGCCTGTCCAATCTCTTCTTGAAAACCTCCAGTGTTGGATCACCCATAACTTCTGAAGACAAACCATTCCCCAGACAACAATTTTGTACTCCTCATTTAGCCAATAAACTTTATATCTAATATGTAATGAGATGTCTTTAATTTAATGGAAAAAAGTTCTAGAAATCACAGAAAGCTCTAGAACTGAGAAAGTGATGGGAAACTTTGCTTCTCTAAACTTACCTTGAAATCTGAAACTTATGTGATTTACATTTGACAGAGTAGAGCAAAAAAGGGGGAAAAATAAAAAGAAACTATACTATTTCAGTTATTTCACTTTTTAAACTGCCAAGCTTCCTTTAAATCTCGTTAGAAGAAACTTTTTCGATGGGCCAATTAAAATTCTGATTGAATATGGATTTAAGCAGCCTGAGAAGTCAACCCTTTGTTAAGTGATCTTAATCACCAATACTGTATGCTTGAATTTCAGCATAACATGTAGTATTGTTCCTGAGAATGATTTTTTTTAACTCTAGACATTCCAAAGACATCTTTGGAGTAACAAAGTACGCTCCTACATTGTGTTTTTTTCTTCCCTATTAAGGTGATTGGTGCTGACAACACTGATCAGCTGCTCATAGGTGAGTAAGAGAAAGAGATTGCAGAAAGACAACTGCTCTCTCAAGACTTTGCTGATGAGGTAATATTAAAGAATGATCCTGTGAAATTATTCTCCTGTCAAGTTCAAACTACGGCCCACTCAAGCATGCTTATGATTTGTATCGCGGTTTCCTAAATTGAATATAAAGTCACATTCACTTTACGATGATCTGATCGGTACACAGGAATAGTGACCATCATTTTGAAAGATTGTTCTCTTCGATATTGAAAACTGAAATCCATACCCTGTGTGGGATTGAAGAACAGACCAGAAAATATTATGGTATTCATCTGAAAGGGATTTTTTAGGAATGAGGAAAAACAACCACAAGACAACTTTATCATGGCTATAAATCAGAATTCAGACAAAACAACTATGCAAAATAAAATAATAAAATGGTCACTTAACAATTAAATTAATTTATTGTCTACATACATCAGGCTTAAATCCTTCTTATCCTGTTTATTAACATTTGTATGATGCTTATACTTAAATAGATAACTTGAAGTTTTTGACTTCTATTTTTTGTTTCAAATTTCTTTCTATCTTTCCCTCTCTCCCTCTCTCTCTCCCCCTCTCTCTCACACACACACACACTTCCCTTATCATGTCTATATGTGGCATATGTTCTCCTCAATCTTGGATATTCTATCAGAAGCCTGGAAGTTTGAGGCTTGGCACAGGAAACTGCTCCTAATGCTTCACTCTTCTGGCCAGAGAGCTTTGATGTTGTTCCTGGGATTATGTTGCAGTCAGTTTCTCAGCTAAGAATTTATAACCCTAAGTATTCCTATCAACCCTTTGCTTTCCACATTCTCTATAGTTCCTCCTTCAGGACCTGGTACCTCTTCCATTTTCTCAAGCTCCTTCTTCCTGAGGTTGCTGTCATTTGGCCCTGCTACATCTATCATCACTGCTGTCTTCTGATCCTTGTCTACTACCACAATGTCTCACTGATTGGCCAATGCCTATCGGTTATTCCGGATCTGAAGTTCCAAAGGATCTTAAGCCTGTTATTCACCATAACCTTCTATAGAATATCCCTTCTGCACTTGTGAGGGTATAGCCCATACAACTCATTCAACTGTTCCTACTCACAATGCCAACTATTTAGTTGTGCTGTTCAATAGATGCTGCTGTTCTTGGGTCATCTTGAGCCTGGTATGTAATGTCTACTGTTAAAGTAGGAATCCTTCAGGATTTGAAGTTTCCCACATTAAATATGGTGCTCTAGCCATATTCAACTACTATATATATATTAAGCCTGGAATACCTAAGTTCACATACAGGTAAAATTTATAATGTACAGATATATGCTTAATTTTGCCTGATTCATTCATAATTTCTCGATAATGGTATTTTATATATCTTTCTCCAAGAATGCTAAGGATAGGCCATTGAAATGGGCTTTGGAGCAAGCCTACTAGCTTACTAACTACTTAAGGTAGGAAAAAATGTATAAATATTTTGCTGGGAAAAACTTCTGCATATCTCTGAGAGGGTAATAGATTCTTGTGGGTTTGTGTTATCTTATTCTCGAATTTGGTAACTTCAATCACGGTCAAATGATCCCCTTAACCTTTTCTAGCTCTAACAGTAGCAAAAGGTCAGGTTATTTACCAAAGTAGTTCCACTCAGTAATAGCATTCCACCATTTTGATTTCAACATCTGCTATAAAATTAATGACAATAGTTCTGTAAGGACTAAATTAATCTTGAGCCAGAAGGGTAAAAATCATTGTTAAATACTAGTTTCAGTTGTAGTGTACTCAATCTCTAATCTTGGAGACAGATCTTGAATTATGAGTTAAGAACTTGGCTCTTAGCTAAAAGGTACAAAATTACATATTTATACATGATCAGATATTTTGGGGGAGCCAAATTATTTTCTGAACACATCCAGTCTAAAGGTTTTTGGTAGAAAAAGTGGACAATTATTGATTCATTTTTCTTAATATTAGAACAGTAATAGAATTAAGTCACTGTTTGAGTGGTAGTAAAGAACATTAATGCTAGTAAACTGGGGTTGGGAAAAATATTGAGACCATTGATCAGAATTTATTTCCAATAGTTATGGCATAAATAATATCTTGATTTGGAGACAAATTGAGAAATTAGTTTGAAATTAGTTTCTGCTTGTGAGATGGGGGAATGGGATAAGGATTAGATAAAGAAGGGGAGACAATCTCTAGTAAAAAACAATGCATGGCACAACTTGCCTAAATATATTGTTCTGTGCTTTGGAAAGATTAAATCAATGGCACTGGAGCTAGATTTATTGAAGAGCAAGAAACAAAATGCCTGAACTGATGATCACCCTTATTTATTACTGCTTGGGAGAGCCATGTCCATTTCACAAATGAATAGTTTTGTCTATTCTCCCTCTGAAGCTTTTATATTTCTTTTTTTTTAGTAAATGAAAAATGCCACAAGAGGGACAATCTTTACAGAATTGGTATTTCTATTGGCTAAAATTATCATAGCTTTGCTTTGAATACAGTCCTTATTCAACCAAGTTTTGAATGTTTATTAAAAAAATATCAGGATATTAAACAGCACTGAATTACTTTTTTTTAGAAAAAATAACAAAAGAAAGAATGAATATCAGTAGTTATGCCAATAACCTGTTTCAAATGGTTAACCTACTATGATTCAAAAAATTGGATTGCAGCAACTGACAATTTCCTGGCAATAGTGGCCAAAAGTATCTAACAGATAAGGGGTAAATCTGAATCTGAAGAAGTTGATATCATTCTATGGAGCTGAATTAAAAAAGGAACCTACTTAATGGTAAATGATCACTGTCAAGCAAAAAACAATATTAAAGGTTAAACAGTACAAGGCTGCAGAAATTAACCTACTCTTGGGTTTCCAGAGAAGACACCACAAATTGAAGATGGGTCTGTAAAAGCAGAGCCAATGATCACAGCAAAGACCAAGGAACAAGTGAGTAGACCAGCTGCTTGGAACCTCTCCAGATAAGAAGATGATAGGAGATTGCACACATGTGCTTCAGAAGTTGACCAGGTGGTCAAGGCATGGCAGGCCTCTAAAGAATCCTTTATTTCAAGAGCAGTGGTGGTGCAGTGGTTAGAATGCAGTACTGCAGGCTACTTCTGCTGACTGTTGGCTGTTCTGTCCTAGGCTGCCCCAAAAGCACTCAGCAGACTCTTTGTCCCAACAAACCCATTTTTATTCAACGAATGTGGATTTCTTGCATTCACATTCAGCCAATGGCCTGGCAAACAATCCTTCCAGGGTATAATTAGAAGCTCCAACCTTATCTATCTTGGAAAGCTGCCAATTCAATATTTTCAACCGCAGTGCTGACAAGGAAGAGCTTGGCCCAGAGTTTCTAGGATACACAGACAGATCTTCACAAGGCTTCAATGAACGAATTGTTGCCTGAAAAATCACTCTCCCTCTTTGCTCCTCTTTTAATCCCTATGGGAGGGGCCATTCATCATCCACCTGTGGCTTACTCCTATGTCGACCCTGAGTTTGTAATTGTTCTTTCTTTTTGGCAGCTCTGTGCATGTGCAGGCTGGGAATTAGTTCAGCTGCTCCCACACCTTACTGCTGTCTGAGTCCAAAGGCAGCTGATGATGGCCCCATCTCTGCTTCTGACACAGAGCCCTTTTCTGAGCCTTCCTCAGCCCCCAGAACTGGCCCAGGTTCCTCCCCAACCTCCTTGCTGTCAGACTCTACTGCCAGCTCTGCCAGCCACCAGCGGGCCACAACTGGTTGCCTACAGTTCAGCAGTTCGATTCTCACTGGCTCAAGGTTGACTCAGCCTTCCATTCTTCCGAGTTCAGTAAAATGAGGACCTAGATTGTTGATGGCAGTATGCTGACTCTGTAAACTGCTTAGAGAGGGCTGTAAAGCACTGTGAAGTGGTATATAAGTCTAAGTATTATTGCTATTTCTCTCAACAAATATTCCAGCAAACAGCCCTCCAATGACTGGTAAGGCTAGCTTGAAGGCAGCTACCCTCAGTTCCCCAAACAACAGCCCCTGTAGTACAAACAATGCCCATGGACTAGGAGCAAACTCACAGGGCAAGATCCAGGGTTCTAAGTCCAGTCCACAAGGAAAAGTCCAGGTACAAGACTATGGCAGTCGTCAGGGCAAAGAAAAGGTCCAAGGCAAGAAGCAATTCCAAAAGCATAGTGAAGCAAAGGCCAAAAGCAATCGACAAGAAAAGGGCTCAGTCACAGACAAAAGATGAAGAGCAATCTTCCAAGCGAGGCAAGGCCAGGTGTAAGCCGAAGCAAACAATTGTTCCTGCCAAAGACTAACTCTCCATGGCTTCTCCTTAAGATACTACATTCTAAGTGTTCCTGTGAGGAGGGGTGAGGGTAACCTCTTCCTGAGTAGCCTTGCAGCCTTTCTCTGGGCTTGCCTACACTCCACTCTCCTTGTCCTTGGAACAGTGGACTAGGCAGCTGTTCCTCATTAGAGGAGATCTGCTGCCTATCAACACCACTGCCTGTCATCAGCTGATCCTCCGCTGTGTGTGTGTCAGCTCTCCATCTTGTCGATCACCTTCTCCAATGCCTGAGGGGCCTGGGACAGCATTATCCTCAGTCCCTGGCCTTTCCAAATATGCCAAAGAAGATTTGCCATCCCTGTTGGATGGTCCAAGTTTCCAGCTCCTCTCTCTCCTCTGAACCAGAGTCCAATGGGGCCATGATACTGTTCTCCATAAGAGAACACAGGACAGTGGTTTTCCACAGTTCTGAGCACCAGATGACAACAAATTTAGCCATTCTTTAGCCATCAAAAAGGAAATTTAGCAACATCAAATCATATATCAATATTAGAACAAAAAGCTTAACGATTAAGACTGCTAGGTTTCTGAAAGACATACTTGGTATACCTCACTCAACCTCAAGTGCCCTTATTTGGCTGGTATCTACTTCATTTCTATGAGGGCTGCCTGAACTGTTCCCATCACAAATTTTAGCTAAAACACATGCTTTGAGATGAGTCTTTGGTTCACATCACCCTACTTGATAGATTTTCATCATATCTAAAAAGGCAAATTGATTCTGACCTAGCATATTAACTTACTTAATTAGCTTTAATTAGCTTGAGCAGAGGATTTGGGATTTGTAGACACAAATTGACAGGGCCAAAATCATCCATCCCTATTATGGTACACTCATAAATTTGATTATCATTTTTTTTTTAGTTCTCTCTCATCAACAAATCACAATCTTCTTTCTGCAGTATCTAAATTGGACAACCATTACAAAACTTGACAAGTTTCAGCAATAGTCATAATGGAGATGGGGAAGAAATACTGTCTAAGAATATTTGGATAAAAACCTGCAGCTGCATAATGAATAGAGAAAGAGGCTCAGAAGACATACACCCCCCCAGTTCTCCAGTTGTAAAAGAGACTTTCAGACTTGCAAGATTCTATTAATATAATCTTACAATAAAGTAGAATTAGCTGATCTAGTTGTGTTTCCTGCCTGGTCTACCTGGGAAGGCTGGCATCAATCTTACAAATCATTCATATACCATTACAGTAACCATAGCTTGCAAAAGCCAACTTATATTCTCTTTTCATTATGTTTCAGGTTTAAATTTTCAGTATTTTCAATTTTATATGGATGTTTCATTGGTACATAAATACTGTAACAATAAATGATGGTACAGATATTTAGGAATATAAATAAATAATTTGATTTGATGGCTAATTAGGAAGCCAATTTGTGTATTTAGTAAGAAGCCAAAGTTATAGATCAGTATAGTAGTTATGCAATTGTTTGCAGAGTAGGATTGCAGCACATCAGCACAAAATATTAAATATATATAATGAAAAATGCTTTCATAATGCAATCAAGTTGAATAGAGGTTGACTCACCATCTGTTCTTTCTTTGCTATTGGCAAATAACAAGGATCACCCTAAACTGCCACTGGCTTCCCAGATGCACAAAAGCAGCATATTGAGTTGCCTTGCAAAGGTAAATTATTGTGGTGTCATTTAGAAATGCCGACAAAAATTATAATAGGGTTAAACTCATTAAGCTACTGAAGGGAGTGAAATATAATACAGAATCACACTATTCATCTTTAGAAATAGCATAGCATGCTGGATATTAAATATGCATTATGAAAATAAGATAATAGCAAAATTTCAATCAATTATTCAGAATAAAGTAAGTGATTGGACATTACATTTCCTAAAATTGTGATGATCAGAAATAAAATTGTTTCATGATAGTGCTGGGTATTAATGCCTAGATTTGTGGAGAATTGTGAATTGTAGCTTTTGCAAATATCTTTGGAGAAAGGCTAAGCTTCTGATATGATTATTTTTAACACAGTCTTACTGAATATCAGAGCATTATATATTGTACAACAGTGAGGAAAAACAGATTGAAAGCATATAAGTATCTTATTTATGACAAAATGTAAATTTATTAGTCAATATGTTGCCTTCAAACATGTTAGGCTAAAATCCTATGGTCTCTATTTTCTGTAGAAATCTGCATTTACAAATATCATTCGCTACAAATATTATTCTCTAGGTTTACAGCCCTCTTTAAGTGTTTTACATAGTCAGCATATTGCCCCCAATAATCTGGGTCCTCATTTTACCGACTTCAGAAGGATGGAAGGCTGAGTCAACCTTGAGCCAGTCAGGATCGAACTCCAGACAGTCAGCAGAAGTAGCCTGCAATACTGCTTTCTAACCACTGTGCCACCACAATACAATACTAGTGGAGGCTTATCAGAAACAATGGTATACAAATAAAGCAATAATAAATGATAGATTTGTTTTAACTTTTCTTAAAGTTTTATTATTTGGTTACGATCAGATTCCTGTAACGTTTGGGTTGAGTCTAAAAGTATTAATTGAGTTATAATAGCAGCTTATTTTCTCTATAGCTCTGGGGGGAAATACTGTGTATAGCAGAACTGTTACATGCCACATTTTTGCAATTCTAAAATTTCCATTTTGTGAGTATATGTGAAACACTTGAGTGTTTATACACCTTTTCCTGTCTTATCTAAATTTTAAAGGAAAAAGGAAAGTTATTTAAAAGCATGGGATACCTATTAAAAGATGGCAGCTTTATTGTGTAATCAATTTAGGAAAAAAACATAGGAAGGGTAACATTGTGATTATAATTTCAAAGGAAAAATTGTATATTATCTCTAAAATTTGGGATTATTTTGAGTAACTGGGAGAGGTTTCTTATTTATAATTATTTGGAAAGCAGACCTTGGCAAGCAAAGGTGTAAGATGCACTTACCCTCTTTTTTTAGGAGACAATTAAACTGATTTTTCTCAAGTCAGAAGAATATTACAAAAAGAAAATGATTTGATATCGAAGGTATTAGCACCATATTCTAAAGACAACGGGAGACTAAAAGTATCTGTATTGAAGCAGACATTTATTTCTCTATTTGATAACATCTAGATTTATTTGATGCAAACTCAAAAAGTGAAGCTATTCAGTAGGCTTTCAAACTTAGATCTACAACAGTTGACCTGACTCTTTTAGAAATAGAATCATGTAATGCTAATAAACAAACTCAAACTGAACTTAGTTTTGGCCACCTTTGAAAAGATGGAAAGCTTAGATTATTTTCATTTTTAATCACTAAAAAAAATACTGAAAGTATGAGACTATTCAGGTTTGAAAAGGAGGGGAAATGTTTGCCTTGCATTAACTCAAGACTGTTCTTAATTGATCAGGTGCCAGGAAAGCAGTCACGAATGAACAGCTCAGTAATCAGTATCAATGATACTGATTGGCCAAAAGAAATGTTTGGCATTATTGCTTTATAAGACCAATTCCCCCAATAGCGGTGGATTTCCTGTAATAATCCACCCTAGGGTTTAATAATAGTCAAGGATTACGGTGTTTGCATATATGTGTTAGAATTACTTTTCAATCTAATTACACACACACACACACACACACACACACACACACACACACACACACATCCCATCAGCCAAAGAACATGACTGTTAGGAACTAGAACAGGGGGTCTGCAATCTTAAACACTCAAAGAGCCATTTGGACCTGTTTCCCACAGAAAAGAAAACACCAGAAGCCAATAATTTAACAACCCGTGTGATTGGGTGGGCATGGCCAACTTGATGTCACTCACTCCCACCCAGTCACCTCCTGCTCTGGAATATGGAGTGAATCTCCATCCCCCACCATCACCCTTTCCTTCTTAGGCCAGGCAAGGAATGACAGGGAGGGGATAGGCCAGCCAGTGGTGGGATCAGCTGACAGGAAGCTGCAGCAGAGGGCCGAAAGAATTGCATGTGGCTCCAGAGCTGCAGGTTGCAGACCCCCGAACTAAAAGATGAGCTTTCTCTGCTATTCCTTATGGAATATTATTTCCTTGGAGGTTAGAATGTCACCAACCCTGTTGGATTTTTGCAAAGCTTTAAAAACATGGTTATGAACTCAGTCCTGGGGCTCAGAATGTGTTAAGGACCCTATTATTTGGCTTTACTGTTAGCTGATTAATCATCATGGTTTTGTGCTTATTTATTTTGTGGATATTTTTTCCATGTTGCTATTTTTAACTGTTCTATCATTTAGAATTGTAAGTGTCAGAGTCACTTGGTTGAGCTGGGCAGCTATAGAAAATAAATAAATAAATAAATAAACAAACAAACAAACAAACAAACATAAACAAACAAATAAAAGATCCATGCATAATTGGCATGCATATATTTGTCTGGGAGTAGACTTGAAATGCTCTTTGTAAGGTCTGCATCCAGAGATAACAATATGACACTTATTTCAGAAGGCATTGTCAAAAATAGTTTGAAAGCTTCTGGCTTGAACTGTTAATAGGGGAATCTCTCTACATAGCTATGCAGTATGATTAGGGATTAGGGATCAGCCTCTAACTATTGAAAGGCTCTATTGTGGTCAGCACTATGCAAATATCCAAAGCTGAACAATATCTGAACAGTTAGGAGAAATACATAAAAGACAGATGATTAAAAACAGTTTGTATTAAAAACAGAGTATTCTAAGATGCTTGCTCCAGCTACACATGGGACCAAAACTGTTTGTTATCAGAGATTTCAAAACCATTGCTAATAATATAGAAGTACACATTTGTTCCAGCGTTACTTGCCTTAGAAAGTTAGTGTTTAGCAATGGCTGATGCAATAGTAATGGTGGCAGTGGTGGGATTCAAAATTTTTTACTACCGGTTCTGTGGGCGTGGCTTGGTGGTTGTGGCATGGCTTGATGGGCGTGGCAGGGGAAGAATACTGAAAAATCTCCATTCCCACCCCATTCCAGGGGAAGGATAGTGCAAAATCCCATTCCCTCCACACCCCACTAATCTGCTTTCCAGTTCCGTTCTCCTGTGCAGGCAACAAAAGAAAACCCAGCTGATCAGCTGGGACTCGGCAGGCAGGGAATAGATGGGGGCGGAGCCAGTCAGAGGTAGTATTTGCCTGTTCTCGGAAGTACTCAAAATTTCCACTACCGGTTCTCCAGAACTGGTCAGAACCTGATGAACACTACCTCTGAATGGTGGGTATCATCGCCTTTTGTAAAGATTCATTGCTAGGGAAAATGGGGTTAGTCTAAAGAGTAAGTGTTCTAAGAGGCTATTGAAAGGATTTCATTTAATTGTGAAAAGTAAAACAAGCAACAAAAACCTGCATGTAGAGAAATCATAGTTCGTTTTGTATCCATGTACCACCCAGTTCTCAGTTATGTTTTTATATATAATATTTCAAACTTATATACAAGAAATTAATAATTTCAGTTTACCCATACATGAAGAAAATGTCTTTGAAATTTGGTTCTTATGCATGTTTAACCTGTGATTATATATATTCAAATGAATTCATAATGGCCTATGTGGATATGTTTTATACAATAATTCTGGGAAAAAAAAGGGAAACAGAGAAATTATGCAACATGATTTAGTGTTATGGGTGGTTCCAATTTAAATTAAATTTAAATTAAGGAATAAATAGATCCCTTTCTTTCTGTTATGACTATACTTCATCATTTTCATGTTAAACTACATCCATTTCTTATAATGTAGAGTGTGATGTACTATCTAGCCATACAGTTTGCTAAATTAGGAAAAATCATTCAGCATTATATTAACATTGTTTATTAGACCTTTGCAAAGCTTCAGACAAATGATTCCATTAGATTAGATAAAGATTTGGTTGAATCATTCTTTAAGTTTATCTGAAGCATTAACATGGTTCGTGTATCTTTGAATTGCTTCAGAGGCAGACCAAAAAAGTTTGAAATATTCCAAACATAACCACTCTACGGATGCATAGGAAAGATTGTGCAACCTTCTGAATGCATGCAATCTAGGCTAAGGTAAATATTTTGTTATGTGACCCAAATGAGAACTGGAAAGGAAAGTACAGGAAACATAATTGGGATATTCTGAGATCTCCAAATGAATGTTTTCTGTGTATCTGCTTAGGAAAAAAGGTTTTTTTTGCTACCGTTGCATGATGTCTATTCATGCATATACATAGAAAATGAATGATTCAAATTACTTTGATGATTTTCTTGTCTATGATGAGCAGTTTAGAAAATTATTGGAGTAATGAAGAGTCCTGGATGTGGGAAAGTTCAGATATTGAAAAAGAAAAAGGAATGTGGAATGAAAGAACAATGTAAAACTAGAATAGCTGCCTATAGGAAGAGAAAATATGAAGAAGAATTAGATTAATAAAAAGATTAATCTTCCAAGCAAATGAAGTCAAAATAGATGTAAAGAAAGGGATGCAGACACTATTTGGAATTAAATGAAAAGGATTATGCAACAAAGTGCCATGAAGTTGTGCTAATGGAAAGTATGAAAAAGGATGTTCTTATGCCTCATTTTTATAATTATCCAGTGTGATTTATGGCTCCTTGCTTCGAACCTTGGCAGCTACAGCCGTCACAATTAAAAGGATATGAAAGGTGACAATGAGAGCAAGAGAGCAAGAGCGAGAGAGAGAGAGACACACAGACAGAAAGAGAGACAAAGGAAAGAAATGCATTACACTTTATACGAGACATTGTCTGTAACAGCAGATTTTTCACCTTCAGCAAATCTTTGAAAAATACATACATGTGGAAAAGGAAATTGATTGAATGTTTATTGATAGGCTTGAATGATGGAACATGTGTGCAATATGGTCTGGAAAATTAGTAGCTATGTGCTATGGTATACAAATAGCCTTCGACTTATGACCACAATTGAGCCCCAAATTTTTGTTAGGGTTAGGGTTAAGTGAGACATTTGTTAAGTGAATTTTTCCATATTTTGCATCCTTTCTTGCCACAGTTGTTAAGTGAATCACTGCAGTTGATACGTTAGTAACTTGGTTCTTAAGTGAATCTGGTTTCCCATTCACTTTGCTTGTCAGAAGGTCACAAAAGTTGATCTCATGATCTTGGGACACAGTGATCATAGATACGAAACAAATACTAAGCATCTGAATTTTGATCACAGGAATTTTGATCACATGATTATGGGGATGCTGCAAAGGTCGTAACTATGAAAAAATGGTCATAAGTCACTTTTTCAGTGCCATTGTAACTTTGAATGGTCACTAAATGAACTGTTGTAAGTGAAGGACTTACAACAGCATAAGTAAGAATAGAGTGCTTAGCAAATCCTTAGTATTGAAAAAGGAGTAAGAGAGATGAGGGCATTGGTCCTACCTGATATGCCTCTTCTCTGTGTGGGCGATGGTATCCATTACTGAGCGGGTTATCTCTGTATCTTCATTGCTCTAGACAGAGAGTGTATAAAAGAGAGCACACACCCCTTCCCGCCCAGTTCGGCTATGTCGGAAGCAAATCCAGAGGAAAACCAACGGCCCAAGACCAACCGTCCCCTGAAAGAAAAAATTCCTCCACCGGACCTGGCGGACCCAGGGCGGGTATGGATACCATCGCCCACACAGAGAAGAGGCATATCAGGTAGGACCAATGCCCTCTTCTCCTGTGTGATGCGATGTTATCCATTACTGAGTGGGACATACCCAAGTTCAAAGCGTTGTGGGCTGGGCGTCCGACTGGTCCAGACTCGAGTCCTCCGTGAAGACTGACTGTAGCACCCGCCGTCCAAAGGAAGCATCTGCGGCCGCATAAGTGTCAAGCTTGTAGTGCCTCACGAACGACGACGGAGACGCCCAAGTCGCTGCTCGACAAATCTCCTCCACTGATGCTTGCGCTGCTTCCGCCGCTGAGGTGGCTGCGCTTCGCGTGGAATGGGCTGTAATACCCCTGGGTATAGTCATATCTTGTAGCACATAAGACCGAGAAATCGCTGACCGAAGCCAACGGCCAATCATCGTGGACGTGGCCCTTGACCCCTTTGTTGGTTCCAGGAAGGACACAAATAATGCCTCAGACCGCCGAAAACCAGCGGTCCTGTCCAGATAAATTTGTAACGCCCTCCTGACATCCAACCTATCCCAAGGCGGACTCTCCCCTTGTTCTGTCTCGGGATAAAAATCTGGTAACACCAGTTCCTGTGAACGGTGGAACCGGGTGTTGACTTTGGGAATAAAAGCCGGGTCTAATCTAAGGACAACTCTGTCCTTCTGGAAAATACACAAATCCTTCCTCATGGACAGGGCAGCTAACTCGGATATCCTCCTGGCCGAAGTAATTGCCACTAGAAACGCCACCTTGTAAGACAGCAAGTCGAGTGCCGCCTCCTGAAGAGGTTCAAATGGGTCCCCTGTCAGCGCCCGAAGGACCACCTGGAGGTCCCAGGACGGAAACCTGTGAACCGGTGGGGGCCTTAAATTCGTCGCCCCCCGTAAGAAGCTTTTAATAACAGGAATAACCGCTAATGAATCCCAGCCCTCTACAGAGAGTACCGAAGATAAGGCCGACAGCTGCCGCCGCAATGTGTTAGGCGACAAACCCCTGTTTAGGCCTCCTTGCAAGAACTTTAATAAGTGGGGAATAGAAACAGAATTAAAATCAAAACCTTCCCTGTTACACCAAATACAAAACGTATTCCACGTGGCGTTATAAATGCGGATTGTAGATGGCCGACGAGCTGCCAGGATAGTCTCAATCACATCTGGGGTGAACTGTCTCTCCTCCAGGTTGCGCCGCTCAATCGCCAGCCTGCTAACTGGAGCCATTGTGGCTCGGGGTGAATGACCGGACCCTGGAACAGTTGTATCCTGTCTGCTGGAATTCTCCAAGGCGGCTCGACGGAGAGGCTCACCAAATCCGCGAACCAAGGCCGTCTGGGCCAAAAGGGGGCAATGAGCAGTACCTGAGCATCGTTGTCTATCACCTTCCTGATGACTGCCGGGATCAAGGGAATGGGAGGAAAGGCGTAAAGCAGCCCCTGAGGCCAGGGGCAGCGCAGTGCATCGATCCCCTCCGCCCCTGCTGTGGGAAACCGGGTGAAGAACCTGGGAAGCTGCGCGTTCTGTTTCGAGGCGAAGAGATCTACCTGAGGGCAGCCGAAGCGTGCCATCAGGTCCCGGAACAGGACCGGGTCCAACTGCCACTCCCCTGGGTCTACCCTGGACCTGCTTAGCCAGTCCGCCCGTCTGTTTTGGATCCCTGAGATGTGTTCCGCTCGGATAGACAGGAGGTGTCTTTCCGCCCACATGCCCAGCAATCTGGTTTCCTCCATCATCTTTCTGGAACGGGTTCCCCCTAACCTGTTGATATGGGCCTTGGTCGCTATGTTGTCTGTGAGGATTAGCACATGTTTGCGAGCAAGCTTCTCTTTGAACCTGACTAAGGCTAACCTCACCGCCCTCAGCTCCAACCAGTTGATACTGTTGCGGCCCTCCGACGCTGACCAAGTGCCCTGAGCGACCGCCTCTTGGCAATGAGCCCCCCAGCCGGAGAGGCTGGCGTCCGATGTGACGGAGATTCTTGACGGGTCGGTGAAAACTGTACCCCTGGACATGGCTCCCGAAGCCCACCAAAGAAGGGAATGCCGTAGCTCCCTGTCTAACCTCACCTTCCTGGTGCTCGCGGCCGTCCCGTTTCTCTGGAATGAGAGGAGAAACCACTGAAGGGGCCGCAGATGTAATCTGGCCCAGGGAACAATCCCAATACATGAAACCATCTTCCCCAACAGGTGGGATAAAAAAGCTGGTGATTCCTCCCCAGAGCTATAAACCTTTAGGGCCAGGCTCCTAATGTCCTCTACCCTTTCCGGTGACAAAAATACCTTACGGTCCACTGTATCTATCAAGGCCCCTAAATGTTGTAACCTTGTCGTGGGAATTAAATGACTCTTAGTCCAGTTGATAGAAAACCCATGTTCCTGCAATGTCTGAGTTGTGGCGTGAAGGTCTGATATGGCCAGTGACACTGATCTTGACTGAATAAGAATATCATCTAAATAACACTGTACCCGTAACGGCCGTGATCTTAAGGAAGCCGCCAGTGCTCCCAGAATCTTAGTGAACGACCTGGGAGCCGAAGCCAGGCCAAATGGCAGAGCCTTATATTGGAAGTGCTGCCGTCTATAACAGAACCTCAAAAACCGCCTGTGAGGAGAAAATATTGGGACGTGAAGGTATGCCTCCGTCAAATCCACCGATGTAAGGACATCTCCTACTCGCAATCCTGCCAATATGGTGGCTAAGGAATGCATCCGAAATCTGCGGTATCTCAGAAAGGAGTTGAGACTGCGGAGATTTAGAATAGCACGCCAGCCACCCGACGATTTGGGAACCAAAAACAGGGAAGAATAATAACCTAAAAAACGTTCTTTAATTGGAACTGGTTCAATGGCTTCAACGGCCAACAAGTGGGAAATCGCCTCTTGCATGCGAGTATCATTCTCGGTCAACTGAGAGACAGGACATCTAAGGAATCTCCTGGGTGGATTGGCCAAAAATTCCAACCTGAGGCCTGAACTAACTGTATCTCTAACCCAAGCATCGGTGGTTGTTTCACACCACTTATCACAAAACAGCCCTAACCTTCCCCCAATGGGATTCCCTGAGGGTGGTTCAGCGGGACCGGCGATAGGGCCGGCCTCCTCCCCCACGAAAAGGCCGCTTAGCCTGGGACTGAGACCTATTCCTGTCTCGGTAAACCTGAGAAGATTGAAAATCCGACCTCATAAAGGACGGCCTATAAGACCTTTGGGAAGAGGCCCCG
>JAOYMU010000192.1:90057493-90068953 GCA_025802295.1 Psammodynastes pulverulentus | reverse complement strand
TGCACCGTTTAAGATTTCTAGCTGTTCTTCTGCCTCACTGATGTCCAACTCTGAAGGCAGCTGATAACTGTCAGACTGCCCTGGCCCCATCTCTACCTCTGATGTAGAGCACTTGTCAGAGCCTTCCCCAGACTCCAGGACTGGTCCATGTTCCTCCCCAACAGCCTCACTATCTAAATCTGCTACCAGCTCCACTGGCTGCTGGCGGACCACAACAGATAGAGGCATGCCATGGACAGGTACTACAAAGCACAGGTAGAAATGTAGGAAAGGCAGGGAGGCAGGGAATGCTGTGGGAAGCTGCTACAGAGTGGAGGGGACCAAAAAGTGCCAGGAGTGAAAGTGACTTCCAACTTCCTGCGAGCTTTCCAATTGACTTTATTTGTAGGATGCCAGCAGGGAATGTCAGAAATCATGATCCCATAGCTATGACTCACCATGAAATTGTAATCATGAAAGGGTCACTGAGTGCTCAGATTGTGATCACATGATTCTGCAGCAGCCAGAACTCTAAGAATCAATTATTAACACCCCCCTCCCATGTTCAGCACCATTGTAACTTTGAATAGTTGCTGAACTCTAAGGGTCACAAGCCGATTACTACCTCTAATCTCTCTTGCTGCATATAGTGCCACTTGCTTGGGAAAGTGGAGCAGGGGAGGGAGTGGAGGAAATTCACATAAATATTCAACAAAGTGAAAATAGGTCTTTGAAGACTGGCATAGGCCTTGTCATTATAGGATATTGCATAAAGAATATGTAACAAATAAAGGAGCACTATAAAAGCTCACATACTTCATATTGCATTTTTGTGAACTGTCTCTCTCCGTAGGGTCATGCCCTACTGCACTTTACACTGGACCACCTGATCAATATCTATATAAAAGGGGGAAAAATACAGGAATTCAATTTCAGAAATGGCAGCATTCAAAACCCAGCAGGGGATTTCTCCAGTACATTCTACTCTAGCACTTTGAAAACAAGTTATAAAGACCATTTTCAGTGGAAAACCATGAAATTAAATACATCAGAAAATTGAATATCATTTCCTTATGATTGACAAAGTTTACCGTACTTACATTTGAATATATTGACTAGGTTATTGTGATTGTGTGTGGTGTATATGTGTTGTTATCATGATAGGTAAGTTTTACAGTCTCTCACTTCTTTTACTATTTACTTCCATTACCACTGGGACTTTTTACTCTGTCCTCAAACATGTCTGTATATAGAATACTTTCTCAGAATTTTAGTAAATGTATTTGTTGCAATAGACCACGTTTCATGAAAGCATTTAAGTTAACACATCTTAAACATCTTCATTGTTTTAGAATCTTTTAATCTCACTGATGATGCAAGACCACCAAAGGGGGAAAAAAAAATAAAGAGTGTTAAAGAGATGGATACTTTTTATATATACGGTATTGCTAAACAGGCTTGATGTCAAGTCCATAATGGCAGAGTGATTTGAAATCCATCATTATCTGACACCTGTAATGAAAATGTGAAATGCCTGGATTGGGTTTTCTTCCTTTGGCATTATAATTTATAGCAAGGTAATTGGTACCCTGATGTAAAACAAAAACAAAAACAGCAGGTGAGCATAGGCTCCTGCACATTTTAAAATAAAGGCACAAGTGTGTATGTTGGGCAGCACAAAACAAAGATGTCCCGGATTTTATTGGATTTTTAAAAATTACATATATCTAACATATATTTAAGAAAGCCAAGGGAAATCATCAAAACCATTAAAAAGCGAAAGTTAGAGTATTTTGGACAAATTTCGGAAAAATATGGCATACTTCACTGAATCTTCCAGGGAAAGATTGAAGGCAAACAAGATCCAGGCAGAAGAAGAACATCATGGCTTCAAAATCTAAGGGACTGATTGGACAAAACTTAGCAATACTTTTTTGTGTGGCTGTTGATTATAATAGGATTGCCAACATGATTGTTAACGTCTGATGATGGATATGGAACAACAAGAAGAAGAATATTGAACATGTTGATTTAAATACTCCCAATTATATTACTATATTACTTATAGTAATATTACTGTATGTAATATAATAAATTATATTATAATTATATTGTACTACAGTTAGTAATAAAAATTATTGGAGAAGTATTCTACATTTTCTGACTATGGCTAAATGACAATAAGAAAATCACACAATAGTGGCAGATACCATGTGGTGATTGTGGGTGTCTAAATAGCTTTCTTCTTTCAGAGAAGCAGACCTCAGCATATGTATACAGTGTAATTAATTGACCAAATACAGTGCTGAGTTATGACAAACAATATTTACCTTTGGTTGATCACTCCTCATGGATTTCTAGACAATTGAAAGACAGACGTTCCTTGAAGATCAGAATATTCATATTTATAGTTGTAGTTCATATCTATTTAAAAACAAAACAACTAAAATGTTCACTTTAAGAAAGAATAAGATTTTAAAGAAGACATTTTAAGTGTATCATATTATCCTTTCTAACTGATTAAAGGAAACCCTTTAATTAACGTTATTAAGGAAAAGTAATTCTAAGGAAAGGAAATAAAAACTGAAAATATACAGTCTCCTTTACATATGAATTCAGTTCATACTCATTGAGACAACATTTTGAAGACCAAAGATTTTTTTCTCAGTGTGATTTCACATTATTCATTGATTTACATTATTGTCAGGATTCAGCTGTCTGATATTTGTCATTTCTGGTAATGTTCAGGGCAACTGAAATGCAACCCAAAGGACAAAATTCCACTCTGTTCTGGAATATAAAATGAGGTCTGTGCATGCATGGAGACGCAAACACATGCATTGTTAATGGAGAAATCATAGTAATATAGAAAGCAATGATGGTGATAAAATAGTCAGGCTGTATGTAGTAACATCTCTGTTGGTGTAATAGTATATGGAAATGACCTTAGGAGATAAGAGATGCTGCCTAGAAATTGGTCAGTTAAGAAAAGCTATAGGCCACAGCTATATAACTGCAGAGAAAGAAAGTAACTGGAACCTCCTTAACCTATTGGCCTGGAAAAGAGATGGCAGAAGATTTGTACTATTAGACTTGCAAGATTTTGTTAAGGTAATCTCACAATAAACTAGAATTAGCTCATCTGGTCACATTTACTGTCTTTTCTGTCTGGGATAGCTGACACTGTGTATCTCTGTGTATAACTGCTGTATTGGATGAATGAATCAATAACATTTCGGGAAGAGCAACAATGATTTAAAAGCAAAAAGGGATTAATTGAGACCATTTCCATATGAAAAAAGTAAGAGATATCAGAGAAACATTTTCCCAAGGTGAATTTCAAAGGTGAAGTCAAGTAGCTTGAGATATATAACCAGTGGCCCTGAATTGTTTTTCACAAATATTATCAGTATATACTGAAAAGAAAGTTTGCCTAGGGATAGAATTCAAAAGATGGGCAATCAGAAGCTCATACTCAATTGTATTTCAGATTAATAATGTTTTTAAATGCCCAAACCTTGATATATTATTTAGGGCAGTAGTTGAGAATTTTTTATTGGCAATAGTTTACATTGTTATTATTATTATTTAGTCATAGTGTCTAAACGCATGTGGCAGTAATATGATCCTACTATAGTGTATGGAAACAATTTTTTGACTGATTTTTTTTTCCAATTTAGAATCTTTTTAAAGATGTCTTTAGAATTAGAAATGTCTTTCTGTGTAAAAAAATGTGGTAGATTCATTTGGTTAAAGTTGTTAAAAATAGGCCAAAATCTGCATTACTATGCATCAGAATATTGCCTCTTAATTATATTAATAGATAAGACCTGGAGAATTTTAGAGAGCAGAAATAAATAGACTTACAGGTTCTCATGACTTCTATGTTATCTTCTCTTCATCTTTATCTCTCCCTCCCTTCCCCTGCCAATATATATTTAGGATTTATTTTTTAGAGTTATTGAAGATACTGACTAGGCATATCTTCAATGGCCATAATAACTAGGCAGTTGTCAGATCAACTTAAAAGAAATGTATTGTTCATTAAGAGGTTGCAAAACTCTATCAAGAATTACTGTTTTTTCTGATTTTTCTGAACTGAGCAAAGAATCGGTAAGTATCCTAGTATACTCATCCAGAAAGTATAGCATTGTAATAAAACTTTATAAATTAGTCATATTAATACACCATAATGATAGGTAAGTTTAAATACCTATGACCATGGCAGCCATACCATCTCCAGGCTGTGATTTATTGCTCCACAACAAGAGTCATTATAAAGGAAAGGTATTTGGCAAAATTTCAAAAGTAATTGCATCCATATTTGGACCTATATATGAAAAACCAACCATGGTTTCCCACCCACTGAAAATTTATTCTTCCCATTTTTATTTCTATTTTTCAATAGCTTACTCTTTTATATGCTAACATTTTACCAGCAGTCAAACTATGGATGAGTCAGTGTTGCATGTGGTCTTATGCTGTTCTATTCTTCATTAAAAAACAAACAAAAAATACTAACAGCAACTGTGAGTGTAGGAGTCTGTCCATTGATTTTATTTATGCCACAGAAAAGGTCAGTCTGGTAAATCAAAGAATTTTTATGTAAAACAAATCTACAATTATATGGATTTCTTTTGTTTCCTTCTTTCCTTTCTCTCTCCCTCTCCCTCTCTTTCTCTCTCTCTCCCCCTCCTTCCCTTTTTCTTGTCATTCTAGGATCCAACAATCTTAAAATGTTAGCTAACAACATCTAAAATTATGTTTTTCTGTAGTTTTGTATTCACATTGAAAGGCCAGTTCATTTGGCTACCTATATTGGCAATTCTCCTTAAAAAGTGATTCAAGACATTTAAAGGTTATTTTATGAATATTCTATTTTACCATTTCCCTCCTTCCTCAGTACATTAAAAGGCAATGTATATAATACATAGCTGGAACACAAAGACCAGAATTATAATCAATAATATTATAAAAAAGAGAGAGATTAATTAAAAAATAATGTAGGAAAAAAACTCCAAAATGCAGCTGAATGAATCAAGAAAGGTAGTTAAGCCACACATGCTTATCATAAAGAAGGCTTTGTTTGTTACAGCAATCATAGATAAATATAAGGAGGGGGGGAAGAAAGGTCTCAACAATTTTGTCTGCAAAATTCACTGTAGAAAAATGAGTCACTCTAGAAATTTGACTCCACTTTCTTGGAATCAGCCCTAACGCTGGCATTTCTTTTCTCAAAGTGTGATTATCAAGTAATAGTGTGATGTTTATAATGCAAATAACACCACTTCTTTGCTTCTGTACCTTCTTTTTCTATTCATCTAAAAGAAAGCATTTAAGTGTACATTAGGGTTCTTTCCCCTCCCCCTTTTCCCCAATCAACTCAGTGAATGATTGTTGATCTTGAAAGCACAGAGAAACACCTGCTTCAGTGAGTTTGGGTAAAAGTAGGAGAGAATCTAAGACAGAAGCCTCTCAGTGAAAGGAGATGCTCACAATCCCTTAACGTAGATTAGCTAAACCTTAATACTTTCTGCTATATGCACAGCAAAGGCCAATTTTGCACTGTTCTAGTTCCATAGTTAGTTCTCTTGCAACATCCATGAACAAAAGACCATGCAGTGCAGATATTATGCTACGACAAATTTCATGCCACCATTGTTTCTATCTTGGAAGTTATTGACACACAGCAATTGAAAACAGTCATGCTCTTCAAACAGGTTTATATTTCACAAGCACTGTCATAATAATAGGGTTTATGGTCGAGCTGATGCACTTGCCATGTCTTGAGAAAGAATCTTTTTGGTCAGAATTATAACAAAGAGTTGTGAAATAATAGTTTCCTCCACTGAATGTACATTAATAAATGAATATCAGTCTAATTCAAGAGAAATATTAATTGATTAATTAATTTAATTAATATTAAATTAATATTAAATTAAATATTAAATTAATTAATTTAATATTAATATTAAATATAGACAAATAATATGGACAGAGTCTTTGTCCTCTTAAATAATACTGCCATATTATGGAGTAGTCAGAGTCAACCACCTGATCAAATCCATTGGATATACAAAGGCATCTTCTAACCATTAATTTATATAGATAGACCACAATTAATGGGGATATATTGCTTTTAGGGCAGAACAGTGCCCCATCCTCACTTCAATTATAGGTTGCAAATATTTGACTGCAATGGAGTCATGAATTCAATGCAATTTTGTATTCTCTCATTACACTAAATTATCCTGTTGATACTATTATGCATCCACAGCTTTACCTTTATGGCATTCCAATATTATATTGGTTGCATGAGCCTCCTTTTCTGATATCGTCACATAATAAACATGATACCCCTTATCCCTTGAAGGACCAGAGAAGGAAATATGCTATGATAGAAGAGATACTACAGTCCTGGAAAACCCTTGCTCTAGTGGCTTCTGCAATGAATTAAGGAATCAGATTAGAAGACATTTATACATTCTATAATTCTATGATCTCATTTCTTCAAACCAAGTCTTGGAAGCATAGAAAAATGATCCAAGATATTTAAATTATATAGATGTGAGTAGCATCACCTATTCTTTATGAATGACAATTAAGAGGCAGGAACTTTTGAAAACATTATTATTTTGTTTTGCTTTAGTGATGGATGGTGGGAAAATGGATGTCCAGAGAGTTGTTTAGTGCAATCTAGCCTTTCATATGGAATCTGAACTATGAGATTGATATATGTAATCAAAGTGAACAGGGTTGGGGACCATTTGAAAACTGCCTTCAGTAATTCTACAGGGATTAAACTCCCTTTCCACCCTCCCCTTACATTTTGCCTTGCTTCAAGTGCATAATAACTTGGGTAATTTTGGAAAGGGACACTGGAGCCCAATGGCTAGATATTTTGTTACTCGTGAGACAAAGCACTGGAATATACCTGGAGCTGATACTAACATTTTACTGATTTTATAGTGATCATTCCAATGCTATGAAAAAATGATATCAGAAGAAGGAATATGACTGTTGCTGATATTATGCATGGCATGGGGCCAAAATAGGAACACATTATTTTCTTTGATGATTTGGGTGATTTTATGTCAATTGTTTTCTTGGCTAGTATGGACTTTTTCTCCTCTTAATGATAGTCTTGAAGAACATTAGAGTTTTTGATGTTATTTACTCAGCCTGGGATTAATGGACTCTTTATAGTAGTTTCCTAAAAAGCATAGGATTTTTCCTTAAGCTCTGGTACACAATTTGGTGGGAGGTTTGGAATGAGCATATGGCATACCCTGGACCAAAAACTGTAAGAAATGAAGTAATACAAGAGACATTTAAATTGTTGATGGAGAAACACAAAAAGGGAAGCCACTGGAGAATAAACAAAAGGCTTCATTAGGACTTACCTTATGGAAATAAGAGAAGTAAAGTGAACCTATTTCTCCACTTTTATTGCTTCTAAATATAGCTGGCCAATGGTCCTAGTTAGAGTAGACAAGTACATTAGTACACTAAAATAGTACATTACACCATAACTGTCTTGTCCACAAAAGAATTTTAATCAATCACTAACATTCTGTTCTGTTATCCTTTCTATTCCAACTGGGCACAAAAAAATTAGGTATTTATAAATGGATGATGATTTTCCTTTCTATTGTAGTATATATTTCAGAAATTATATCTAGGAAAGTATTAAATGTTGTTGTTTAACACGAACTAGTGTAATTCCTGCTACACAGAATTTTATATATATTGTTTTAGTTTTACATTACAATACAATATAATTAGTGGCGGGATTCAATTTTTTTTATTACCGGTTCTGTGGGTGTGGCTTGGTGGGCATGGCAGGGGAAGGATATTGTAAAATCTCCATTCCTACCCCACCCTAGGGGAAAGATACTGTAAAATCTCTATTCCCTTCCCACTCCTGGGGGGAAGTTACCACTGGTTCTCCAGAACTGGTCAGAACCTACTGAATACCACCTCTGAATATAATGCAATACAATATAATACATTATAATATGATGCAATATGTTATGATACCCAAACCCTTGGATTATCTTTTAATAAGCTTAAAAATTTAATAACCACTAAACTAGAATTTAGCTATTTTCAAAATTCTAGAAATTTATTTTTATTTGTATTTTTATAGCAACTTATTTTCTTTTTTTACATTTGTAATTGTGTTTGTCTGTCTGTCTGTCTGTCTGTCTGTCTGTCTGTCTGTCTGTCTGTAATTGAACGAAATGAACTAATATATAACTTTATTTCATTTGGTTCAATTATTTTTAGAATAGTACGTAGTTTCAGGTCACTGACTACAGAAAAAGATTTTATTTGACTTGATATGAATTGATTTGATTTTCTGAAGCAGCAATAAAAGAACAACTTTTGTGAAATTGGGTATGTAAGTGTCCATAAAGTTTTTCAGTGAACATTCCATGGAATTCATAACTTTTCTTTCAGTTCAAAGAATTTTATGAGTAGTTATTTAGTATGGTTTCAGAGACCTTAGAAACCGCCAATGAATTGTGTTTAGATTCACTGAATCACAACTCATTTGTTTGATTTCCCATCATTCTTTTAATAATAGTTAGAGAAATGACATATTGAAATTTTTTTGGGCTAGGTGTAGCTAAGCATAGACCTTTTAAAGCTGGCATTTGAAATTATCTTTGAGTCTAGATCCAGCTCTTTCTTATAAATAGATGGAAGCAGGTGGTTTTTACAACATTACCTGATATCTGGGACTCTTATTTTTTACATGAGCAACAATAAGGACTCTTCCTGGATTTTACTACTGTGCACTTCAAGGTCCACTTGATGCAAATACTTTTTATTCTCAGCCTTGGCCCACTGTGTCCTCTGCAGGATAATTTGGTAGGCATGTGGAACAAGAGTCAATGTCCTAGCAAAAGAGCTTCATTAGATTTCACACATTTGTTACAATGTTGCTTCAGTTTAAGCTTAGTGACACAGCAACTGTGATGATGCTTCCAACTTTCACTGTGTCATTCAACTTTTTCGTCCATGTGATGATTTAATGGCCTGTCATCTCCCTGAATGCCACTGACTAATCCCTATGTACTGCAGACAATCATGTAAAAATATACAGAGATAATTCTGATCATTCGTCTTTTGACAAATAGCAACCATCAGTGCCATTAGGATCCTAAATATTACTTCTGAAGTAATTTATTGCAATGTGTTTGATTTACTACATCAGGTTTATGAGTAAGGACTTTTTTCTGATTCGTTATCTCTTCAGCTGAATTCATTCTGAAAGCCTGTGTATTAAATGCAATTGAATTGATCAAATTGGATGAAAGGAAAATGGTTGAGTTCTTCTCATTGTGCAGCTTATTATAAACCATAGCAAGTTGGACATCACTTCATGAAAACTAATAACATGGTGTGAAGAAAATAGAAGAAATATACTAAAAATATTGCAGTATTTCTACATTCAAAGAGAGACCTTGGAATTATTGCTGACCTCGAAATAATAATGTAAAAGATTCCTTTTTCATTCTGAAATGAGCTCCTGGTGTAATTGATAAAACCAACTGAAATGCTTTCTATCACAAAGATTCCAATGACTAAATTAAAATATATTGAAAGATGAATGTCATGGCACAAAAGCAGTAAAAATGCATTCTTCCTTGGTATCAGATAAAGCAGGAAGAGTTTTACTGAAAGTGTTACAGCAGGAAAACGAGAGTCATGTAAAAATTAGATGAGATAAATCATTGTAGCTTTTTCAGTACAGATGTTGACTGCAGAAGTCACTTTTCATACATCTACCATTTATTATACTGGACTTTATTAACCATTATGAAGGCTGGACGTATAGGATTGTTTGGTTAGATTACTTTTAGAGAATTCCAAAATAAAATAAAATAAAAATAACCCAAACTGCATCTTTGATGTATTTTTTTATGCTATAAACGAAAATACATGAACTGCTAGTATGAATATGCCCCACTGTGATCCAATCACAGAACTCATAAAAATATCCATTACTGCTGCTCTTTTCATGTGGATTCCATAGCACTGTTACTAACATTATTCTTGAAATTACTATTCCTTTTGTTAGGGCCCCTTGTACATACAACAAATAAAATGCACGGGCGCACACAAGCGCGTGCGCACACACACACACCAAATTAGTTCGGAGTAGACAGCAACAAGGCATAAACCATTGCAAATATGCTTATCATTAATAAGTCTAATTTGCTATGATAACTAAAGTTTTGAGTTATAGCAATGGTGGCGCAGTGGTTAGAATCAGAGGTGGTATTCAGCCAGTTCTGACAGGTTCTGGAGAACCGGCAGCGGAAATTTTGAGTAGTTTGGAGAACCGGTAAATACCACCTCTGATTGGCCCTGAGCCACACCACGCCCACCAAGCCACGCCCACAGAACCGGTAGTAAAAAAAATTGAATACCACCACGGATGTGTCCCTAATTACAGATCCTCGACTTAAAACAGTTCATTTAGTGACTGTTCAGTGTTACAGTAGCAGTGAAAAAAGAGACTTACGACCATTTTTCACGCAACCATTGCAGCATCCCCAGGGTCACATGATCAAAGTCTAGATGCTCGGCAAGTGACTCATATTTATGACGGTTGCAGTGTCCCAGGATCAGGCAATCACCTTTTGTGACCTTCTGATAAGCCAAGTCAATGTGAAAACAAGATCCGCTTAACAACCGCGTTATTAACTTAACAACTGTAGTGATTCACTTAATGACTGTGGCAAGAAAGGTCATAAAATGGGCGAAACTCACTTAACAACTCTCTCACTTAGCAACAGAAATTTTGGGCTCAATTGTGGTTGTAAGTCAAGGATTGAACTTCTCAACTGTTGGTCAGGGTTGTATTTCTTGTCTTCTCTAACCACATCTAACTGGAAAGCCCAGGTAGAAAGCAAAAGAGCTTACAAGATCTGTGTGCCTTGATAGGCTGTGAATGTGTTAGTAATCATAAGACAAACTTGAGGGCACGTGTAACAATATAAAATAGGAGCAAAGTTGCTAGAATGTACAAGCAGGACTTTTCAAGTGAGACTGAGTTATGGTCCACACACAACACAAGACATGAAAACTTGAAAAGAATAACATGATGCTTGTAAGAAATATTCAAGTTCTTCTGAAAAAAAAATGTTTTTGGTTTCTATTACAGTAGTATCCAAGTGGTTTAACAGAACCGTGGGATTTTATATGAACGATCGAGAACTTAAAAGGCACTGATTAGTATTTTAAGTGTGAGGTATTTTGAAATCCTGGCTGTAAGGTAAAGCATAAAATAATAATCTCAAAGGGAATGCCTAACTCTAAAATGTAATATTAAAAGGTTTGGCCAGTGCACCAAGACCAAATGGTGCTCTCATTCACAATGGGAGCTGAATAGTTAGTTCACTTTATTGTCATCGTACCTCGTACAACGAAATTAAATACCTTCTTCAGTGTACATGAATATAAAAT
>JAOYMU010000192.1:90001049-90015356 GCA_025802295.1 Psammodynastes pulverulentus | reverse complement strand
GTGTGCGCTGGAAGAGGGGTAGTCTTATACGGCGAGTATAGGCTAAACCCTATATTTTAACAGGAAAAGTAGGGGGTTGTCTTATACGCTGAGTCGTCTTATGCGCCGGAAAATACGGTAGTATGGGAGACAGGGAGTACATTAGTAGGAACTCTGGAGTTAGTGTAGACATTATACACATTTACATGTCTGAACAACAAGAATTATTTATTTTATTTATTCATCACATGTCTACATCACTCATCTAAATGTGTCTGAGCAACTTACAATATAATTCTGAGTACTTACAGAAAGTGATCCCCCTCCCCCCAGGTTATAATTCATTCTATATCTTGGTTAACTCCAGTCTTTGATTTATGAGTTCTAAACTGTGAATTGTAATGATGAGTTCACATTTGTTTTGGGGAATTAGTTACATTCAAGAAAAATCTAATTAAAGCATTTTAATAGTAAAAGAATGAATACTAAATTAATTATGCTCCAGTTACAATTGCTACTTTACTTATATTTTTATTTTATTAATTTATATCCCTTATTATTTGAACAAATAACTCATATATTTTTCTATAAGCATCCTATATTTCCATCTTTTCTTTTCACAATTAAATTCCCATCTTTCAAATCTCTTTATGTCCCTTCAGATTCCCACTTCTGATGGCCGCTAATGCTTTCACATTCTTCATTGTTGGGAATTGTTTGCAAAGAAACTAGAGATGTGTACCTTAAGCTTGATCTGAACCAGAATTACTCTTGAAAGTGGTATTTGAAGCTCAAGTTAGTTCAATTCCCTCCCTCCCAACTCAAAAGTGCCTAATCTTAAAGGCCCTCACATAATTTTATTCCAGAAGAAAGATTCTCTCTTTTTATCCATCAATCTTTTATTTTAATATGTATAATAAAAGTAGAATAAAAAAACGAATCCTTTGAAACACTATAATAAAATAATGAATAGCATCCCTAAAAGATGTATATAGTCTTACTAAGTTATTCTTTAAAAAAGGCTCTATTCTCTGTAACAGCATGTTCTTCATAAAAAGAATTTAACATAAAGAGTTCTCTTTCTCCTTCTTTTCTCCTCCTCCCCTCTCTTTTTTTTAATGAATCAAAAGAGGCAATTGTTCACATATAGAACTAGTGTTTCTAGCAACTGAGCTTAACTTGTTTGGATTTTCTCTAATGATTCAGAAGAAGTCAATCTTTAAAGGTTATCCAGAACATAGGCTTCAAGTAGTACTACAGAATTTTCCTACCTTACATACAAATCCTGAAAGGAGAATGAAAATATTTCTACATTTTCAAAATCCCTGGTTCATCATGGAGGCATTCTATTAATGCCAACTTTGAGACATCAAAGTTACTAATTCCAAGAGTCCATTGAAGTTGAACACTTATAATAAATACATTTGATCAAATAAAGCAAATAAACTGTCAATAAACTGTCAATAACTAAAAGTATTAGAGTTCATAATATTTTAATAAGGACCCAAACTGAGAATCATACAAAATCTGTATGGAACTATAATTGGATTGAAATCCTAACAATTGAAGCAATTGAATGGTTTATGAATTCTAGATGACATAGAATACTAATTTTTCACATTAAGACTGATAGTTTAATCAAATTACAATCTATTTTGTTTTTCAATGTTTTGAAAATAGGGTCAATGTGTCACGTTTCCATAATAATCGTAGGAGTAACTCCACTTAATTAATTATTAAGAAATTAATTATTTCTTAATTTCTAAAATGATTACCGTATTTTCTGGACTATAAGCCGCACCGGTATATAAGCCGCATCCACTAAATTTTAAAGAGAAACCGTATTTTTACATATATTGGCCGCACTGGACTATAAGCCGCAGATATATATGTTGTGAAATGAGATATTTACACAGAAAAGTTTTTGCGCCCCCTGGTGGCAGTTAGCAAAGAAAAATCTATAGATAAGCCGCACTGTTGTATAAGCCGCAGGGTTCAAAGCATGGGGAAAAAGTAGCAGCTTATAATCCAGAAAATACGGTACTCCTGTTTGGTCTTATTATAAATTATCTATTTTATATTTGAATAAAGAAATGGCCACTCCGAACAGTGGAAATGCATTTATACTATGTACACTCGTACACATTTTATAGATACAAATGAAAGAGGTCTGTGTAGGATCTTGTCATTCAAAATTTATTTGCAACCAATAGCATCTGTAGCAAACCACAATGATCCAAAAATGATGACATGTTCTCACTGATGTCTTCATGGAAATGCTGTCTTTGGAAATTTGCATCCCAATGTCCAATATAAGAACAAAATACCAAATTTTGAAACCAGAACAAGTATATTTGCATAATTTCATATTGTATATTGGCATGCATGTTTGCCATCTGCACCTCATTAACTTCCCTATGGATACTCATATTTGCAACTTCAGTCTCAGGGTGCATAGTAGTAAGTACATGTTCTATTAATTTGAAGAGCTATCATCTTCAAAGGTTCAGTTTATTAATTTTAGGCTAAATAGCTTTTGGGGAGCTTCCCTCCAATAAAGTTTGGATGTAATAGACAATAGCTCCCTTCAAAATTTGATGAGTCAGTCTACTACATTTGAAAATCCTGACTATCTTTCTTGATCATTCTATGGATTTCTGCTTAATTTTTTTGTCATGACATCATGATTCTTCTACTTTAAAAAGAAGTGTTTGTTTGTTTCTTTACAATGGTAACCTTAGACAATCGTATGTATGTATGTATGTATGTATGTATGTTTGTATGTATGTATGTATGTATGTATGTATGTATGTATGTATGTATGTATGTAGCAAACAAACAATAATACCAGTGGTAACCTAAGTGTGCAAACAAAAATCTGAATATCATAGTAATCTTTCAGTGTTATACAAATATCAATAACCCTTAACATCAAAATCAGGGTATAAGGATTAGGGTATACATTACAACAAAAACTACCTTAAATCTTTTAAACCATTCATTAGAGGGGTGACATAAAATTCTTTTCAGAAAATGTGATCGGATTGCTCAATAAGTCTTTTCTTGAGATCTATTGAAAAAAAGAAAAAAAAATAATGTTCAAATACCGGATAGCTGTACATATAGTTCTAGATGTATCTATGCATCAGTCTTGAGGAAACTGAGTTCATATTCCATAGAAGATTTTTAATATATTTTATTCATCAGTTTAGGTCTGGAAAAGCTAAATTAGAATGTACACTCAATGAATCCATCTATCATTTCAAATCAGATTTCCTCTTACTTTGAGTTATCTATAAGATAGGCCTCAGGATATCTTAACTATTTTTAAAATATATGCAAAACTACCCATAGTGTCATGCTCCTAAACTCTCTTTTTATATCATTTTTGGCACAACTTATCCAGGTTTTCTGTTCAGGATTCTTCATTATTTGTGCCTTCTTTCTCATTTATCTTCTTATTGATTGCCTAAATTCCCATATCTAATGAAAATAATCTTCTTGGTAATGAAGCATTTATGATCTTAAGACAATAGAAAAAGATTTGTGCAGTTCTAAATGAAGTGTAGATAGTATCCCAAAGACACAAAATGCTGATTTCAGTGAAAGGATACCAATTAACCTTTAGCAAATATAGTTCAGAATAGGGACAGAGGTTCAGAATTAAAATTCAGATACTTGTTCAGAGTTTATTGATGGGAGATTGGTATTTTAATTCTGATGCTGTTTTGAAGTCTTATAAAGAAAAGTATAAGATAGCATTTTCATAATGTATACATGGAATATATTTGTTTTCTTCTTTCTAAACATCTTATTACAATATTTACTAAATGGTTTTAAAATTGACCAGGACAAAATATGAGAAAACATTTTTCAATTAAATAGTACCCAAATCAGGAGAAAAACCAATGGATTAAAATGGCAAACAAGTTTGAGCTAAATGTCACAAAAAGCTTCTTCGGTATAAGGAATCAGGTATTGAGATAGATTGCCAAGATCTGTCTGGATATCTGCAAATGGTTAGATGGTCATAATACCAGATTAGCGTGCACTAACAGTTTTGTGTAGACACTGCCAATGCCTTTATCAAATGTTACCACAGCTACTTAAGTTACGTTATGCTAAGCTATGTTAATTATGACTTATATAGGATTTGAATGGCCTAGACATAAAAATAATAATAAAACAGATTAATATTTCTCTGATTATCTAAAATATATTGTCATATTTATCAGAGTTTGTTTGAATGGAGTACTATACACAAGCAGAGGCTGTTTTCTTTCCATATGTTATAGAAACTATCAAGGATATGCATTCTGTTTTAATCTCTTTTTCAAAATAAGGCAGACATGTCATAGAACAGTTGTTGAGATTGGCTTTTGTTGATGATAGCAATTGTGTGTGTGTGTGTGTGTGTGTGTGTGTGTGTGTGTGTGTGTACATACATATACATGTGAGTTAAATTGAAATCTGTTTTTCTTTAACAAATATCTGCAATGGATAACAAGCTTTTGCTCTGAATTTATGATTTATGGATTCCTGCTATTCATTCCAAGTCAAAAACCAGTGACAGGAAGGGCAACATATCAAAGTTAATTTCAAATTGAAAATGACTGTTAATAAAGAAGTCTTCACTTTAAAGGATTTTGACATGTTTTAAGATAAATTACTTTGAACAACCTTTTTAAAATTGTTGAAGTGTTACAGCGAGAAAGCTACATTTTTGAAAGCTGATCTTTAACATGAATTACTCCACAATCTTTTATTGTTGAGGAGTGAGAAAAGGCAAAAATGCAAATCAAAGTACACTTAAAAATATTTGACTTGCTCATAATAAACTCTAAGATATCTTTAAAGAACACATTAAGTGTTGCAGTTAAAATATCAGTCTTAAATTTGATACTTTTTAAATTCTGTATATTATCCATTGAACACCAGTTGTTTTTGTTATTATTTCAATTATTGGATAATTACATTCAGAATTATAATCTGTACACAAAGAAATGTGAAATTAGACAAAAATACATGTGCTGAACTTTTATTTTCTTCTGTTTTCCCTTCTCACTTATCCTGAATTGATAAAAAATATTGATACTTACTGTGATAATGTCATATTTATAACTCTTTGTTATAATAAAAAAGAAAATATTTTATTTGATAGTTTAGGAATCTTGTTTATTATGAGCTGTTTGTTTGAACAGTAGATGTAAAATTGCATTCATAGGCTTTTTTAAAGCAATTACATTTTTAAAAGAATGGAGTTCTAAAAATCAGTTGCTTTGTCCAATTGTCTGAAAATATATTACTATTAAATTAGATCAGATGAGGAAAACTTCAGATATGAGATTATAAATGCTAGGGCAGAAACAGTGGATATGAGAATAAGAAATGAACAAATGTTTCATGCTAGAAATTATAGAAAAATTTACACAAATTGCAAAAAAGTGGTTAAAATCCATTAGTGAACACTTTAATAAATACAAAATTGAACTATTTATAAGAACATGGGAAAATGTCTATAATTTATATAATAGTATAGAAGAAAGTTTAAGCTAGAATTGAGTAAGATGAGTACTTGTACAATTGATATTTTACCACCACAGGCCGGGTGGCAATTGTGGGATTTTCTGCTTCATAGAATTATTTTAGTACCTGGAACATAGCAGAGAGAGCAAAAAAGGTGCATGTGTGTATGTAATTGATATGCATGTGCATGCAGATGTGCAGGTAATAAAAACAATACATATGCTCCTTAAGTCTCTCTTTATGCTACCCAGTTGCAGTACTAATGATATCAGACAAAAGGATAGCTTTGCTAAGGATTGCTTTCCCTAATTTGTTTATAAGATTTTGAACTGGCTATTCAGCCATGCTGCTGAAAAACATTTCTAGGAAAAGGGACAAACAGAAAAGTATATATTCTATTGGTGAGAGCATTTGAAGTCTTTAAAGAGCCCAGCACCTTTCAGCCTCCCATCGTGTTTTATATCTGATAATAACTTGTTCCAAGTTGAATTACCATGGTTGGCTGCACCCTATCACACCTTTGCATTAGGAAAGTGGAGCTTAGAAGTATTTGTGAAGTACTTCTTGATTATTCACAAGTTAGCTCCTGATTGAAGTAGGCTGCAGCAAAACACCAAGTTCACCCCTGCGTATAGCAAAAGCTCTGAACCATGCATCAGGAAATTGACCTTCAGAGATTATTATGACCTTCAAACTGTTGCCACATCACTGAAATGAGTTTTGTGTGGAATTTGATGATAAGCTTCGGGATTACTGGGTGATACTGTGTCAACGCCTTTGATAGGCACTCACAGAAAGACAGATACCTGAAGAAATGATTTCAAACACCAATAGTTGAAGATTATTACAGGGGGAAAAAAGCAGAAGTTGTTCAGTATGAGCAGGTTCTGTTTCAGAAGATGCCTTTCCTACTTGCTGAACGACATTTCAGATATAATTAGGTAGCCAAATTATATTGTGAAATGCAGGAACTCTTATATAAATGCCTGCTCTCTGATGCTTTTACTGTTCAAGGATTTCTTGAAAATGAGCAGGCTGCATATGCTTTCAGAAACACATTTTCAAAATAGTCTCGTAATGCACATCTGATAATAGTTTTGCTGTTTTTATAACTTATGTTTTTGATTAGAAGAGGAATTTTCTCCTGATACAGCTGACTCTGGTTTTCTGTTAGAGACAGAAAGAAAAAAGTCCAGAAAGTAGGTTTTCTTTTTTCACAGCCACATAACATATATAGTATAACATACGTACTTCACTGTGTATGAGTCGTGTGTACACACACACATACCACACACACACACACACACAGAGACACACACGTATGTATATTTATAAAAAAGGAAAGGCAAAGGATACACCTATAGGCACATACATACACAAATTTCATATATGAATATTACGTAGACAAGATTGCTGGTATGTTTTTAATTTTATTGTTAGATGTATCATTCGTCTTTTCTTCCACAGTTGTAATTAATCAGCAATTAGACAAAAACTTTAGACATCAGTTCCACTAATTTTTTCCAAGATCTCCTTTCAAGTAGTTGTGCTTATTTTACTTCTAGAATGTTCATTCTAACTTGTTAATACATTGGCATGCCAGAATTCCTTTAGATAAGAATGCTTTCTTTCAATAAATGTAGACAGTGATAGTACTTTTCTGCAAAAGCCAAGACAGAACCTAGTTCCAACTTCCCAGTTTTTCCTTTCTTTTTTTCTTTTAATCCCAACATTATTTGCTGAGCTCCATTGCTGGCATGTTCTCCTTCATAGAGAATTGAGCAATTACTTTGAAAAGGATTAGCTCAGAGGAATGAAAATAGACAAAACGTTGACAGAGAGCTCATAGCAAAATAACCACATGAGTATGAGATTATATTGCTTGTCATTCATACTGTGTTTAGTTGTCTGACACGGTGTTTAGTCTGTTGGATATCTGAACAGATTCTGGTTGTTCTGACACTAAGGTGGCATCCAGATGGTGGCTCCCACACCACTTATGCTAGCAGTAAATCAAAAGTGGCAGCACATCTCAGAAGAGGTATCAACAATGCCATACCTTTTCTGCCAGTTTTGATTTAGCACTTGAGTTGTTGATTTAGACTGTGCTACTTGCTCACAAGCAGACAGTTTAGATGTTGAGCTACCCCTCCAAGCACCAGACTCTGTGGATAACAGATTGAATTCAAAGAGTCCTTCTATTAGGAGATATCCTCCCTTGCTCAGGAGGCTTCATTTTGTTATTATTGGATGTTTTATGAGAAAATCTTGCAGAGTTTGAGGTCTTACATAAGATTTCAAGCATTCATTTATAACACATCTTTTATTTTTCACACATGTTACAGTCTTATTCAGTTTTATTTCGTGTCTAGGATATTATCACTCAATGTTTATCATGATTCAATGTATCTCCTTTCCTTTCTTTTAGCATGCTGCTGCTAGAACTAGGACTTTTCAGTTTTATAACATTTTTTAGTTTTACAAAATGCTCTCATATTTTTCAGAGGGGAAGACATTTCTTCTTCTTTTAGCAATATTTCCATTAATCTGATTAAAAAGTAGTAGCAATGAATATCATCTGAATGCAACAGCTGTTGCATCACATCAAAATGTCCTGGTTGGGTAGAGCAGATCAGGTGGTGACTATAAATGTATTCATATAAAACAAAAACAACGTATAAGTAAAAAAGATACAGAAAAGTGACGGTCAAAATAATCCAAGAATTTAAGAATGGAATGAAAAAACATTTCTAAGGCATTTGATGTGTTCCTTGCTCAAACAATTTAGCTGCCCCTACATTGACTTATGAGAGTTGGTTGCAATATTTGCTAATCTGTTTAAGATATCAAAGTAATACCTGTAAACATTCTCTGGAATTAGGGCTCATCAGTGAGGTAGCCATGTTTGTTAATGATGCAAATAATAAATAAAGTTAGAAAGGCTTTAAAATGCTCTTAAGGAACTCTCTATGTCAGGGGTGTCAAACTCGCATCATCACGGTGTCATCATATGATGTATCATGACTTTTTCTTCCTTCACTAAACTGGGCTTGGCCATGGCCAGCATGTGATGCAACCAGCCCACACAATTTGACACCTCTGTTCTATGTGAATGGGCTTCAAAATTGTGAATGCACTTGGCCATAAAGAATGTAAAATAATATGTTGGCACAAAACATTCAAATTTCACTGATAATAGATTTTTAACTTTGCATAAAGGTAGACAGTTCAATTAAAATATCAACAAAGGGCAGCAACTGTAAAAAAAACATATTCAGCACCATGAATCATTAAAAAGGGACTTGACAATGAAACTGTCAGTATAATAATAATACCCCTATATAAATCTATGATAAGAACACAATAGATATAATAGGCAGTGTTCAGATCTCACATCTAAATAAGAATACAAACAGAGATGCAAGATTTGCAAGAATCAAGAACTAAGAACTATGTTCAGAGGGCTGAAATAGTTCACCTTCAAGGCAAGGCCCAGCAGTTGGAACTCTTGAATTTGCAATGACAAGAGGATAAAGGGGAGACATGAACTTCCTTTATAATATTAGAGTACAGATTCATTCTTTGAAATTAAATGCCAAGAGATGTAGGACAAGTAGAAGGTTTTTTTTTTTCATGCAGCAAATAGTTAAATTGTGGAATTTGCTGCCAGCAGTGTTATAAATGATCTCACAGGTTTCCAATGGGTCAGATGGTCAAAGGCTGTTATTATTAATAGCAGTTTACTTATCTGTAAAATCATAGTTAACATGCCTTAAATAATGTTTGCTGGAAAGTAACAGTGCAGAAGAGAGCCTGCAGCCCAGGTTTGTGAGTTTTCTTCATTGCCACTTTCCGACAAACTATGTGATGTTTAATAGGCCTGTAGTAGACTTATCCAATAGAAGGCTTTTTAATGTTCTAGTTTATGGGATAGGCTTAATGTGCAACATATTATAAAATAATTTTCTTTCAGTTCTTTGGAAATGTGTCAAGCTTCAGAGCAAAACTGAGTAGAAATGTCTGTACAAAGTTTTTCACCCAATTTTGGGCAGAGAAATTGGTTAGCAATTTCCTCAGGATTTTCCACAGGGAGGAGATATTTTTTAAAGCCAGGACTCCCACTTGATGGTGACACTAGTACTGGTACTGAAAAAACACAGCAACACAATTCTTCTTTAAGAACACAGGAAGTCTGCAAATCATTGAGGAAATTATTATACAATTGCTTCTTTACTTTATGACTAAATAAATGCAAATTCTCTTTCATTAAATTGAGTAAGAACAGGTGGTAAAAATAATTCAAAAAAATATTCTTTGCTTGGCATTGAAATGTCATGCAAGGCATTTTTCCATCACTATAAATGTAGTGTATAAAAGTATACACTTTTTATACCATAAGAAGAAAGAAATTTCCTTACATTATAATTATTCATTATGCCCTTATGGTTACTATTTCTTTAGTTAACATTGATACTTAAGTAGCTTAAACCAAAGTTATGAAATAAACCTGGGCTCCAAAATTATAATAAAAATACAAAGAATAAAGCAAAAACAACAAAAAAGTCTCTCTGCACATCCACATCAGAGGTGGTATTCAGCAGGTTCTGACCAGACAGGTTCTGGAGAACCGGTAGTGGAAATTTTGAGTAGTTCGGAGAACCGGTGGTAACCTTCCCCCAAGAGTGGGAAGGGAATGGAGTATCCTTCCCCTGGAGCGGGGAGGGAATGGAAATTTTGCAGTATCCTTCCACTGCCACGCCCACCAAGCCATACCATACCCATCAAGCCATGTCCACAGAACCGGTAGTAAATTTTTTTGAATCCCATCACTAATCCACATCCCCCCTCTCTCTCACACACACACAGACACACACCATGAAGAAATTATCCTGTTAGGGACAAGATGTAAACTTTGAGTTTACTGAGTTTCATTTTGTCTAGTGTTTAAGGCACCAAGTTAGAAAGTGACAGACAATGAGTTCAGATCCTGTCTTATCCATGAAAGCCAATCATAGATCTATTTAATAGTTATTCTTGTTATATAAACCATTTATTATACAACAGACAAATAAACAAGAAAGCTATATTAGTACGAGAATTGTTAAACATTAAATAACTTTCCTAAATATTTAGTTAACTTACTTACTTAAAAAGTTTTGAATCTTAGATTACAAAATTACACTGTTGTGGTTTTAGAAGATTCCAGCTGAAGCCAATAACTAGATAACTTTGGCCTATCTTGGAAACTATCCAGGGTTAGGCATGGTTTAATTCTTAATTTCAGGGTTTGGGGTTATACATGGTCACACACACAAACACAAACTAATATACACATATACAGTTGGATGGCAGGCAATCACAATCTATTTCCATTTTGCTACCAAAACACACACATACACATAGACATAGACACACATCCCCCCTCTCTCTCACACACACACAGACACACACCACAAAGAAATTATCCTGTCAGGGACAAGGTGTAAACTTTTGAGTTTTGTTTTGTCTAGTAGTTAAGGAACCAAGCTAGAAAGTGGAGATAATGAGTTCAGATCCGGCCTTATCCATGAAACCCAACTGGGTGATTTTCAGCCAGTTGCTTGCTCTCTGCCCAACCACCTCATAGGATTGTTGTGGTGGGAAAAATAGGAAGAAGAATGTGTACCGGATATGTTTTCCACCAATGTAAAACACACTATATTAATCTGTAGAGTTTCTCAATCATCCAGGTCATGGTTGTCCCAAAGATGTTTTTTTCAGGAAGCAATTGGACTTTCTTGTTTTTTCTTTGAAGACATTTCACTTCTCATCCAAGAATGGATGAGAAGCAAAATGTCTTCAAACAAAAAACAGGAAAGTCCAATTGCCTCCTGAAAAAGCACCTTTGGAAAAACACACTGTATTGTTAAATTCACTGTATCGTTACTTCAACCTCTGTATTTCCAGACTGCTATAATAGATGTAGAGGAAATTTAAAAAAAATCTGTTCCCCACATAACTCCTTTCAGCTTGAGGTTTGATGGGTCACTATTGAAAAAAAAAAATGAAACAAGAAAAATTATTTGGAAGCAAGTCTTTTGTATAATTTCCCTGTATTTTATTTTGTGGATCCAGGTAATGGCCACACTGCTAGACTGAAGAAATGACAAGAATTTGTTATTTGAGTGAGGCTTTTTGGTGACTTTGTGGGATACTTATTGCATTGAACTAGTTTAATGTTTTAAGTGGTCTTAATGTGCTTGTATAGTCCTTGGCATTTTTTGAGTTTAGTACTATCTGAGCAAGAATTCCACAGTTAATCCTGAACTACAAATATTCTCTTATGATGGTACTTAATGTGTTGATATATTTTAAATGACATCTGCTGTTTTTAAGCTATTTTTCAGATATTTAGAATGCTTATTTGAGCTGCCTAGTGGTCTGTGAAGTAGGATGACATAAACATTGTGTAAATTAATATACATGAAGATCTGACTAAAATGTTTGTAAGTAACAATCCATAACATCTTTTGAAAGCTGTGTGACTCACAGGATAACTGTGTTATAATGGAGCATGCTAATCTGATTTATCTTTGAAAATAAGCCATATAACACTCTTCTCTCCCCAGCCTTCCAAAATCCTCTATCCTTTTGTATTTATCATTCACTGCATGAGATCCAATCATGGAGCTTCAGCTTACAACAACTTTTTACTATGAACAATCTCCATCTCTTTTCCCACGTACCTCCCAGAAATACCATACCAAGAATCTTTTTCAAAGTTGATATTGGAATACTGTCTTAAAGGGTTCCCCAAATTTGGTTTCCACAGCATTTTGTGATTCAAACTCTCTCATTTCCAGCCAATATATTTACTGACAGAAATTTCTGGAATATACGCAGCATATCTGAAGGGAACCAGGTTGGGTATGGCATTCTTATATTCATTGTGGTTCACCTTGACTGCCTTTTTATTTTATGCTGCCTTTTATTTTACACTCTATCTTGTGTTCCTCACTAAAGCACTGTGTAGCATTAATTAGTATACTTTTAATTTTTGAAGGGTTTAATTATTTTATATATAGTGATGAAGTGGTCTGTTCTGTTCACTGTAGTTCATATTGACTGGCCTCCTTTCCTTTTCTTTTTCCTGCTGCCTCTGTCTTGTGTTCCTCGCTAAAGCAATGAAAAGCACTAATTAGTGTACTTTAAATTTTTGAAGTGTTTAATTATTTTATATATGGTGATGAAGTGGTGGATTCTTTTTTAAAGAAACAATGTTTTACAATTTAATAAATATAAAATAGAGTCAGCAAATGCATGTTGCTGATACAAGCCTGTTGTGTACATCTAATGAGCCATGAAGGGATTGGGTAAGCAAACCTTTAAACAATTAGGCAGTGAATAATTAGCAAAGCTGTATGAAATCAAAATTTGTGACACACATAAAAAAGGTCACAAGAGAAATTATTTTGGAGCTTACTTATCATCCTAGAGTAAAAAAAAAACTCACTAAAATAACCTGTTGCAAACAGTTATACATACATACATTATGTATAATAAGCAAAGTTATTTTTAATGGCATGAAAATAAGTTATTGATATTACAAATTTATTTATTTATTTATTTATTTGATTTGTCAAACACAAGGAACAAATGTAAGAATATGGTATATTCTTACCATACGAATATACACCATAAGAATACATAAGAATACGAATATACCATAAGAATACACTTAACATACAAATGTATGTAACATAAGTAAGAAAACAAAAAATAGTTACAAATAATTCAGAACAATAGGACAGGGATGGTAAGCAAGATTGTGCACTTATGCATGCCCCTTACAGACCCCTTAAGAATGGGGTGAGGTCTATAGTGGTTAGTTTGAGGGTAAAGGAGTGAGGATTAGGGGATGTGACAACTGTATCAGGTAGTGCGTTCCAGGCTTTAACCACTCTGTTGCAAAAGTCATATTTTCTAAATCAAGTTTGGAGTGGTTAACATTACGTTTATATCTGTTATGAGCTCTTGTAAAGTTATGGTTGAAGATGAAAAAGTCATTGACTGGTAAAACATTGTAGCAGATAATTTTAAGTCCAATCGTAAGCGTTGTAGTTCAAGGTTGTCCAAGGCTAAGATCTCAAGCCTGGTGGTATAGGGTATTCTGTTGCGAGCTGTAAAATGTTTGTGGACTCGCTCAATTGAATTAATGTCAGATAAACAATACGGATTCCAGACAGCTGAGTTGTATTCAAGTATTGGTCTCGCAAACGTTTTAAATGCCCTAGTTAGCAAATCAGTATTACCGGAGGAGGGGCTACATAAAATTGGATTTACAACTCCTAAAGCCTTTTTGGCAATACTGTTGCAATGAGCTCTGGTGCTTAGGTCATTTGATTTTCAAGAAGTCTGCCTTAAGTATATTCCATTCAGATACCCAGTTGAAAAATAAATATTAAAAATCATTAGGTCATATGGGTAGGTTTTTAAAAGTTTAAATGCAGGGCGGTAAAACATTTGGTCACATGGGAAGTTTTGAAAATTGGAAAGTCCTTAGCAGCATACATAGTGATTTGACAGCTAGAAAACTCCAGCTGTTTTATTCTTCAGCCTATACCAGTGATGGCGAACCTATGGCACGCGTGCCACAGGTGGCATGCAGAGCCATTTGTGCCGGCACGCGAGCAGTCACCAAAGTTACCTGCACTGCGCATGCGCGCACCTCCCAGCTGATTTTTTGGCAGGTTCGAGTCCGTTGTCGCCCTCCCGGATGCTCGAGGGAAGCCTGTGTAGCCTCGGCAGGCTGAAAATGGGCCC
>JAOYMU010000192.1:89959129-89970789 GCA_025802295.1 Psammodynastes pulverulentus | reverse complement strand
CTTACAGGATTAGCCCTGTAAAGTGGAAAAAAACAAAAGGAGATTTCTTCCAACAACCGGTTCTCCGAACTGCTTAGGAAGTTAACAACCGGTTCTCACAAATAGGTGCGAACCTGTTGAATCCCACCACTGCCTGAAGTAGATGAAATTTCTGCTTCCACATTCTATACTTCTTTTTTCACATTTCTAATTTATATCCTTGTCCTCATTCAATGAGTAGGAAATCTAATTACTATTTCTGTGCTTGCATTTAAGGTTAACAAGCTCAAATTTTTAGCCGCATAGTCTTCTAATTTTAAATCTAATGGATAACTTCAATGTCTTTACACCTTGTCAGATGATTTAGAAAAAACATGCTGGTAATATTTGGCAAATAAAGTAATACAATAATGTTATTTTAAAGTATCAATAGTGCAAAGTAATATTTCAAAACAACCAAAAATATGTCATGGTTTTACTTGGCCCAAACCTGTTTTCCTTTCTTCTGAAAAATATCACATACAGTACAATTTTGGAATTTTACTGATCATTCAGTGTCACTTATGATTTATCATTTTCCTCATAATACCAAGCTAAATAGATCCATCCACAGAAGAGGAATATTTCAGGTGTCTTGGAAAACCCAAAATTTTACAGAAATCCAATTTTTTTTTCATATTCCACAATGACTAACAATATAAAATTGTTTAAAGTAAATATAAATTAACTATTTAAAACTAAACATCTAACATGAGTGCCATTGAATAGTTAGAATGAATAAAGGAGTTCTACTTCTATCAAAATAAAAACATGTACCCATAATACTGAGAAACCAGCAAGTTTGAAATCTATATAACATTAAAAGTCTCCTGTTGCTTGTTTATTTGAAACATTCAATTAAATAGTGTCTTATAGCACAAAACAATTTCAATTAGTACTTAGTTTGAATCAACCAACTTAAAGAATCAAAATCCTGGATTCATTTCTCCTGGGGGATGGAAATTCCAAGGATGTTTATATCAGTTGTATTCACAGAGTTGTAACCACTGCAGTGTCACTACAGTTAGCCATGGTCATGTGATTGTGATTCCAAACTATACTTCCCAGAAACCCACTGATTGCATGGGACTAGTGATGTATCCCTACCCTTTTCCCACTTACTCCTGCACACAATTGATTGGGAGGCAAAGCCAAATGGACCAGTGGCAATTGGTTTCTTTGGAATTGAGATCAAACTTTGCAAATCTCTTAATAGCAGTGAGTAAGGGGGAAAGGAGAAAACAGAGATTTTGATGCCTGTTAGCAAAGATAGGGCTGGCTAGTAGGTTATGGTAGTAAATGGATGAGCCTTCTTCCTTCCTGAACAGAGAGAGGGCCCTTGGAGATGGAGCCTTTGTCTGAGCAAAATTTCAGCAGGTGCTTCATCTACTCATCTATTCCCACTTGAGAAATAGCACTATTATATATTAACACAACCTGTTCATAGGGACTTTAGATTTATACAGTATCTAACCATACTTCTTAACTGCATATGCTATTGGTGCAAGAAATATATTAGTATATTTTTCATTTCTAATACTGTGTATTATTTTAGTATTTCTCAGAAACCAGTATCATATTTAGGAGACAAGTACTTATTTGGGGGTTTAATTAGTACATAACTACTATAGCCAATCCTAAGTAGTTAAAGCAGTCAGAAACAGCTCATCTGATTTTAGTTCATAGTATAACAGAGTTGGAAGGAGCTTTGGAGGTCATCTAGTCTAACCCCTTGCTCAAGCAGGAGAGAGTATCCCAAATATTAGCCTCTACCTAGGATCGAACTCACAGCCTCCTGAATGTGAGACAAGACCTCCACCTCTAGGCCATGGCACCCTTCTTGCTAAAATTGACCTGCATGCTAAACTTATCTATTCAAGGTGGAACTGATAAAGGGTTAATTAGAATTGTTTTTGGAGTCCAATCATAAAAGTGTGTTGGAAGCTGCTCTCTTCCTGCTCAACTTGAGGTGGCCTAAAGAAGCACATACCCACACTATTTAGTTCCAGTCTAGCATAATAATAATAATGCTAATAATTAATCAGTGGAAAGGCTTGTCTTCAGAAATGGCGGGTGCTCCATCAATAAAGGGTTTTTCAAGAAGGGATTGGACAGGCATTTGTCTGAATTAGTATAGGGTGTCCTGCTTGAGCAGAAGATTGGACTACAAAACCTCCAAGGTCCTTTCCAAATCTGTTATTTGCTATAATTTAGTTTTCTTCAGGAGCCTGTGGTTCATGTAGATGCCACCCCCCTATGCATCAAATGTACAAACTAAAAAATATGGACTAAGTTAAATAAACAGTCAGGCTGCAGAGCAGCGCATTATCCTTCAACTTGAAGCATGATCATGTAACAAGATTTCTTTCCTAGAAATGGGAGAGTAGCTTATAAGGAAAGAAATTCAAAGTAACCAATCAAATCCTTTGATAATCTGACTAGGCATCTTCTGGGTGTTTCCAACATAATTTATTTAGTGTAAACTGAATCATAGGAAAATCAGCCTTGGATATGGAATCATATTTTTGTAATGATCTGTTGTAATATCCTGGAGAGGAAGTAATGGTAGATAAGGTAATGGTTAGATAAGAGATATCTCAGTCTTCCAAAGAAATAGGGTGTGGGGTGGTAAGCATTGTTGTGGTTTGTCAACTGCCAGTGGAGATGACAGTTGTGTGAGGTGAGTCAGAGGAGATGGAGGGGGGTGCCTGGGTTACCTTTGGAGCTGGTGGAAGGCTCTGAGGAACAGGAGGTCTCAGGGCCAGATGCGGAGCAGGGTCCATCTACTCATGCTTAGGTGGAGACACAGCTGATTTCAGGGCCTGAGATAAGCAAGGGGGAGGAACAGCTGGGCCCTGCCCCAGATGCATGTATGCGCAGAAAAGTGTGGAGAGGACAGCAATGCAGGATTAAGGGCCAGCTATTCAGGAAAAGAAGGAGATGTTAACAAGCCCCACCCTGGCTGGGATATAAGGAGGAGGAGTGTGGGAGGCGTGGTTGTCAGAGACATCCATTCATGCTCCAGAAGAGTTCCCTCCAACAAATTCCATGCTAGGATTTCCTTGCCATTAACCAATTTGGTCAGGAATCTTTGTGTTGGGATTGAAGTGCTAATTGAATCTCCCTGTGGGGAACTCAGAGACTGTTAAGGCTTGTGAATAACCTACGGATGTGTGACCTGGAGCTGTCAGTGAATGATGTGAATTCCTGCCTTTCTAAATAAAAAGTGTTTTTTCCTTACAAGTAAGCTGTTGAGTGGGGCTCGTGAAGGCTGGGTCAGAACAAGCATCTCAGAAGAGACCCGCTCTAGTTCTGTGAAAAGTAAAGGCAAGGGAGATATTTGCCTTCAGACTTGTACTATACCTTAGAATAAAGGTAGTGTTACTACTCATATTATTGATTTCTTGTCTGGACTAACTTGATAAGCTGACAGTTTTGGTTCACCATAGACAGGATTTTGCAGCTTTCAATAAACTCTGACCCTTTTGGTTTTCTTTGCATTCCCTGCAGATACAGCTGCTTTGACCTGTGCAAACCAGGATATTTCTTTTTTTCTTTTTCTTTTTCAAGGAATGGTATAGCAAGAGAAGAAAGGAATCTGCATTTGACACATAGGTTTATTATTTGAATGTAGCTGTTTCATAAGCAGTTCACTGCTCATGAATTAGTTTGAACAAAAATTAACAAGAATTACAAGATGAGAAATCCTATCCATATAAAGGTAGTCCTTGACTTATAACAGCTCATTTAGTGACAGTTCAAAGTTACAATAGCACTGAAAAAAGTAACTTATGGCCATTCTTCACATTTATGACCACTGTAGCATCCCCATGGTCATGTGATCATAGACTCATATTCATGATGGTAGCACTGTCACGTGTTCATCTTCTGTGACCTTCAAAGTCAATGGGAAAGCCAGATTCACTTAACAAGCATGTTACCAATTTAACAACTGCAGTGATTCACTTAACAACTGTGGCTAGAAAGGTTGTAAAGTGGGACAAAATTTACTTGACAAATGTCTCACTTAGCAACAGAAATTTTGGGCTCAATTGTCATCATAAGTCAAGGACTACAATTAGACCAAGATATTATGATGGCATCATATAGTATTTGTTTTTCCTGGGCTTTAGAAATGGCTAGAGTTCACAAGGTACATATCTGACTTCAGGTAACTTGATTTTACTGACTTATGTCTAATTTTGAAGTGACTTAATCTGTTCTGATCACAAAGAAAATGATATATAATGAATGTCCGTTTAGAACTAATTGTATTGACCTATACACATCTCAACAACGCTATTGAATACACCACTCAAGTGTGCTATATGAATGTGCTGCAAGTTAAGATCTAATACATATATTCTGGCTTTTATTTCTTAGTTTATAAATGCTGTTCATACAATGCGGTTTTAAAAACACACTGGCACTTTTTTGCATTTTTGAAGAATCAAAATATAATTCAACCTGACATATGTATGGTTGCTTTATTTGCAATAGTACCAAATATATCTTTTATTTTTGTTTGGAATGAAAAGACATGAAGCCTAAAATTATTCAGGCGAGGTATTGAAATACTTCATATTGACTCCAGACTTCCTAAAAAATTGAAAGGATGATGAAAAAATAAATAGCAGTTTACAGAGAATATGATGTTTCAAATCTTGAAATCCATTCTAAAAGAGGAATTTCACCTATCCAATTCAAAGTGATACTTTGAGTAATAGCATATCTTGTTTGTACCTAAAAGAGAAATCTCCTTTTCACAAAGGATTTATCAATTATATCTTTCAAGAAAGCCAAGTGGATGACAACTCACACTCATAAAATCATGCTAGGTCTCTGCAACTCTATGCAGAAATTGATTCTCTACTGTTGAAACATTACATTTTGCAAAACTGTAGGGGCCTCCAACTGAATAGTTGTTAGACAAGTAATTTTAAAACAGAATGCTTGATGTGAGTGGCTAAAATTGTGCAGCTTAATCCTGATTTTAAATAATTTTATATGTACCTTGAGTTGTTTGCACAATCTGATCTTTCTTTTTGGAATAAAAGTGAATATTTTTCAGCCTCTTCCTCCCTTAAGAAATTTTTCCTTTGTAGCCATAATTTGGCAACTTCTACATATTTCAATAGTGCCTGATTTTTCACAAATTCCATTAGTACACCATTGATTGCTCATTTTTAGCACTCAAAACAATTTAACATAGTATCTTTCATGCAGAGAATAACATATTCATATTATTTGATTTTTGATGAAACCAAATGACCCTTTAAATTTGCAATAGGGTTCTTTAATTTTGCATGAGTTTCTTCACTGCTGTTCATTTAATTTTGTTTCCATTAACCATCTGCAAGCATTTGACTCTATGACAATTATTCAGCTGTGCTACATCATGACTGACATATTTTATAAACGTTTAAAGAAAAAGAGAGCCAGGGAAAGGAGAGGGGAAAAATTAGCAAAACAAAAAAAGTCACGGTTCAGAATCATGTATTTTCCACACAGCTGAGATGTATGAATAGTAATTTCTGGTTCCATTGAAAATCTAGCTTAATTGCATTTTGTCTTCTTTTCCGATAAGCACTTCACAATGCTGATGATTGCTGAAGCTAAAAGCTGTTCACTGTGTGAAGTGAATGTTTTCCCACACCGCTGCCCAGGATAGTTTTCGTTGCATGACGGCCAAATTGATCACTTCTATTCAGTGTATTCAAAGTTTTAAACCATGAAGCGATCCTATGGTAGAATCTTCTTATCTCCCTGCATTCCCAAATCTCTTCTCTTTTGATCTTTCAGAACAAAGAGAGAATAATGCACATTCTTTTGGTAATCTTCATTAGAACATGATGAGTTGGACAGTCTTAGAGGAGATGCCTTATATCAAATGCAAAGATAACTGATTTGGCCTCCTTTTTATGTCATAGGATTTCTATAATTCAGTAGAGGTGTTGCCACTATCTTGATTAATGCAAACGATGTATAGATAATTGTATTAGCAGCTAATTTTAAAGGTGATCTTATTTTTCTATTAATGACCTTAATAAAAAATAAGATTAAAGATCAATCTAGTCAATCACTGCTTTTACAACTGACAGACCCACAAATGGGGATTAAAGGCAGAGCTGAATCAGGTTAGACCTGAGGCAGAACATGGAATTTACTTGCCTTTTAGATCTCAAATAATGCCATTGCAATGCAGTATTCCTTAAGCATCCATTTAGCAACAATAACTTCCAACTGACTATGGGAATTTTAGCTTTACTTGTTGGTGAAAAGACTTGGAGTTTCTAACCATTCAGAATATGATATGTATGGTTGAGAATAGAATCCCAGAATTCTGACAATATTGTTAGTAGGTTTAACAAAATAATATTTGGTTCTCTTACACTTAGTTAAGTAATTTAATTCTCTTTGGAAGTGTTCCTTCATGTAAAAAACAAATGATTGAGGTGTTTAATGCATTATAGGCTGAAATAGCAGAGCTATTTCTTTTCTAATGTAATAAGATAATGTCAGATCTGCCATCTTCACTACACTCTGTTAAGCTTGCCGGCATCCTGCCATAAACGGAGGGTGGAAGATCAAAGCGGTAAAGGAAAGTGAAGATGTGCAGGAGGACCGGAAGATAGGAGATGCATGTATGGGGGGAGGGAGTTCCACTAACAGAATCGGATTGATCCAGCTGCCTCAAGGATGCCAGATGTGAATGTGAAGCCATTGTGGAAACGCCTAACACCAAAGCAGTTCCCAAAACATTGCACCGGCATGCTATTGGATAATGATAATCTGGTCAAGGGGGGGAGGCAGGAAAAGGCTTTGTAGTCTTTGCATAGGAAACCTTAGTTTTAGCCTTGCTTTGTTTGTAACCACTAATCCTAGTAAAGAACCTATTACTTCAATCAAATGGAATCAAGGGTTATTTTTCCCTAGGGACTTAGATGTGGCAAGCCTGACAGATACAACCATTTTATAATGCTGATACGCATATAATGTGCTACAGTTCAAAAGCTTAAATTAAATGCATATTTATATTCTATCACTGATCTTTAAAAATCAAATATTTCCACACATAAGTCAGCATAAATATAAATATGATTACATAAATGATATGTAACAGGTGTCTTAGTGCTTAAGAATGCAAACTTCTTCAAGGTAAGCAACTCCTAAGGGTTGAACTTTATTTTCTTGCTGGTTTGAGTAACTGAATTTAAATATTTGGGCTATACATTGATTCCATATGAATTACATACACATCTGGATTTAAGCAGGCTTTAATATCAAATTCTAGCCCAACAGCTTTCAGTGATAAATGGAATAGATTAGCCAGAAGATAAGTTCGATTTGAATGATAACTAAAGTTATAACACAATAAATCCAAGCAAATTTCCAGATCCCACCTATACTCATGGTTTATGCTTCTCTGGAGTACCTTGCAGAGCCACAGAAGACTCCGGATACAGTGCATGCTGCTGCTATTGAAATTGTGGATAACTTGAGAGCAGCATAAACAGATGTTGTTAAGAATGTTCCCTCTCTTTTCCACACTGCTTTCTTACTATGGTTCCTACTTGAACCCTGTACTTGGGCTAACACAAGTATTTGAAAAAAAAACCCAGGTCTCTTTCATTTGTGGTTGTAATTGAGTTAATTGTTCCTTTTCTATAAAGTTGACTAACTGCTTATTAATCTCCAACTGCATATTAATCTTCAACATACTAACATTTCAAGAAAAAAATATTAATTTCTCACTAAATGCAAAAAAGCATGTTTAGGTAATACTTTTCAAATTCCACTCATATATTGTTTTAGAGTCCACAGAAAACATTTTCTTAACAATTCTTAACTTGTACCTAATATGAATCTGCCTATGTTTCTTGGGCTAAGTTTGAAAATCAGCTAAGCACTACATTTTCTAAGTTATAAATAAATGATAAGAGATAAAACTTAATGTTTTCAGTTTCTTTATTGTACCTCTTTTAAAGTGATGTCTATATAAACACACATACACACATCAGTACAAAAATACATATCCAAGGATGAACCTTATATTGTGTAGCATATCTGTGTGTGGTAAGAATTTTTAAAAAAAATATTTTTATCCCATTTGACACAGGTTTGTAAGAGAATTTATAATTTTTAAATCCTTTTTGAAAATCACACTTTTTTATCTTCAAATGCACACACAGACATTTATGTGTATGTGTTTGTGTGTATAAATACACACACACACACACAAATATTTTATGCTACTATTTTAAAAGTTAGATTATTTGGATTTCTAATTTTAATCTCTTTTCTGCTTGTTGCATGAATATAGCTGAGCAATGTCTTTATCATATTTGATTTAATATTGTCTTTTAACCCAATTTTTGTCTGCAAGTACTTTTCTTAATTATCCTGATGTGGTATGGTCAGTTTAGTTTTGGATATCTGAATATCTATTCTCTTGTGCTAGATAAAGACTGTAGCAAAGTTAAGGAAGATCTTCTATCCAATCAGATCATTGTGAGCATTTTCATCTAACATTGCTCAATTCCACTGAAGCACTTGGAGCACTTGCATTCAGATTTTACACCCTTTGAATGGACTAGAAATTGATTTCCAGAGGAAAAAATTGCAGACTAAAGGAACCAGAAGCACTACTGAGATGACCTTGAGAACACAGATAAACTTCCGGTGCTTCAATGACCCTCTAAAACAGTGGTTCTTAACCTTGTACCTCCAATACTGAACCCCACCAGTTTCATATGCGCATTCACCAAACCCTTCTTAATTGGATGACACGGGGCATTTCATCACGAATCATATGAGTCAAGTGTGTGTCTTGACCTCCGCTGAACCCGCGAGACTGACTCACCGAACCCCTGGGGTTTGATCGAACTCAAGTTAAGAACCACTGCTCTAAAAGGATGCAAATAATCAGCTGGCTTCAAGGAAGTGGTGGTTTCCTCCTGGTGTTGCCATCGGTTTGCTGACTATGTGCATGCGTGCACTCCCCCTCCCTTCTGCACATGCACACGCCTACCAGTGCATGTCTACTGCGCATGTGCATGGTGATCATCTGAAAGGACTCTTTGATCTTCTCAGCTGATCAGCACACTTTTTTTAGTTACTGGTTTGGTCGAACTGGCACTATTTAGATCAAAAAAGTGCCAGTTTGGTCAAATCGATAGCTAAAAACCATGCTCCGATCAGCTGAGAGGACTCCCTGACCCTCTCAGCTGATCAGCGCACGTTTTTAGCTGATGGTTCAGCCGAACCGGCACTTTTTAAAGCTAAAAATGTGCCAGTTCAGTCGAACCAGTAGCTAAAAGAAGTGCGCTGACCAGCTGAAAGGATCAAAGAGTCCTCTCAGATGATCGATGCACACATGCATAGTAGGCATGTGCTAGTAGGCATGTGCATGTGTGGGGAAGGGAGAGGAAAGCACGTGCATGCAGAGGGGGGGTTAGCTACTGGTTCGGCCAAACCAGTAGCCATATTTTTTCTACCAGTTCGCCCAAGCAGCAGATTTTCCTGCTACCAGTTTGGCCGAACTGGTACGAACCGGTAGAATACCACCTCTGCTGCAAGGAATATAAATCCTTCCAGTCCCCATTATCCTGTCAAAGCTGAAGAAGTTTCTTGGATGAGAAGCAAAATGTTTAAAAAAAAGAAAGTCCAGTTGCCCCCTGAAGAAGCACCTTTGGGATAACAGGGACATAGATTGGAGGAAAATAAGTTGGGTTCGCTTTATAATCTTATTTTCTGCTCCAAAATTCCAAAATTAACACATTTTCAGGTTGCATATGACCTGGAGCCTCTTTTTTGAAGATGCTAAGAAACCCTTGAATACATTACTGAATATTGCTGGAGTATTTGCTGAAAATTCATGACCAAGTAAATCCTCAGCAATTTGCTATATAGTAAAAGTAAACAGAATTATAATTTAACTTGAAAAGTGATAGTCACTTTTCTGTTTTCAAAATTACCCTCTCTTACGTGCATAGGCCTGCTTTTCTATTATTATAATATGGAGTTGTTTTGAGGAAAAATGTAAAAATGACAAATATTTTGGATCACCTTTACTGGACATTTTATCACCCTAATGGCACAAACTATTACAATATATTGACAGCTTATGGATGTTTTCCTGGTGCTGCAGGCAAAACAGTGGCAAAAGTGTATAGTATTGCATTTTAATCTTTTATAAAGCCACCAATGGGGCAAAACAAATCAATTTTGAAGGGAAATCACATTTGCTTCAGCTGTCACTGAAGAAATAGTTTTATATGCTACTATTTATTCTTTTAGTCCTATTTGAAGCTATTTCAATAATGATAAAAGTAGTGAGACAAACAGTAATGGAATTGAAATGCCAAATCTACAAACCATCAGTAATCATCATGTAGCTTGCAAGTAACTGTGCATTTTATAGTTTGGTAACATAAAGCATGGATAAGTTAAAATTCTGATTAGCAACAAATATATCCAACAAGTGAGAAAATTGCTAAAGACTAAATTGAACAGACACCACCAAAGTCGTCAATAGCTGAATCATATCTGATGTATGATATACTGGACAATAAGAATAATTAACTGGACATAAGCTGAACTGGAAATTTTGGACTGAAAAACAAGAAAACTGATGACTATTCACTATGCATTATATCCATGTAATAATATTGATAGATTATACCTACTAGGTATTGATAGATTTAACAGGTTAAAATATTGTATGATTTCTGCATACTGACCGATAATGTCTTAGCTCATAGCATACCAGATGCACACTGTAATTTAAAAGAAGAAAGAGTGGATAATCAATGTGGCAATAATAGGAGATAGTACAATAGAAAACAAAGATTAGATAAGATAATAAAATATGAAGAGCTGAACATCAAAATGGAAAGAGTATGAAATAAACTGTCTATGGTAGTGCCATTGATTATCAGGATGCTATACTAAAAAAGCTTGAACAAAAAATCTGACCACTGACAAAATTTCCATTTATTAGTTACAAAAGGCCACATTGCTTGGATCCACACATATACTATTTCAATATATTATGGCATTCAATGTTCTTGAGAAGAACTTGATGTGTATGAAGGGCGTCACAACATAAAGAACTGGCAACTGTGATTTCATCTTGTGTATAAAATAATAAATAGCTTACATCTTGCTACACTATCTTTAACACCATCAAACAACAATATCTGCCTATCATAGCTCCTTGAAAGGACTTAATACAGCGGTTCTCAACCTGGGGGTCGCGACCCCTTTGGGGGTTGATCGGCCCTTTCCCAGGGGTCGCCAGGCATCCAGCGCCTCGCCATTGGCCGCCGTGCGTGCCGTATCCCGCCCCCACGCCTTGCCATTGGCCGCCGTGCGTGCTGTATCGCGCCCTCGCACCTCATCATTGGCCACCGTGCGTGCCGTGTCCCGCCCCCGCCCTTCGCCATTGGCCGCTGCGTGTGCTGTATCCCACCCCTGTGCCTCACCATTGGCCACCGTGCATGCCGTATCCCACCCTCGTGCCTTGCCATTGGCCGCCGCGCATTCCATATCCCGCCCCCAGGCCTCGCCATTGGCCACCACGCGTGCCGTAACAACAAAAATGATTGGGGGTCACCACAAGATGAGGAACTGTATTAAGG
>JAOYMU010000192.1:89895424-89907911 GCA_025802295.1 Psammodynastes pulverulentus | reverse complement strand
ACCCGGAAGGCTACAGGCAGCCAATGCAGCTCGCCAAGGATTGGTGTAATGTGTGAGTGCCGAGGGGCACCCACCACCACCCTGGCGGCCGCATTTTGGGCTAGCTGTTGGGCAGACATGTGTGGGCACCATGGTTGCAGCATTTGCAGCTCTGGCTTTCTGGAGTGCTCGCTTCTTTTGTGCTGTAGTAGTCCTTTTGTCTTCAAATGTCTGGCAGCCTGGTGGATCAATGTGCGCCATGTCGATCGATTTTGTACCAGGGTTTCCCAGGAGGTGGTGTCAATGTCCAGGAACTTGAAGGAGGCTTTCAACATGTCTTTCTATCACTTCCTTTGTTCTTCTTGTGATCGTTTTCCTTGAGACAATTTACCATAGAGGAGCTGTTTAGGGATGTGATGGTCTGACATCCTTGCAGCATAGCCTGCCCAGCATATCTGGGTTTTCATTAGCAGGGTGTAGACTGATGGCAGGCCTACTCTGGAGAGGATTCTGTGTCTGGCACTTTGTCCTGCCACCAGATCCTCAGAAATCTGTTGAGACAGGTTGTGTGGAAGTGATTCAGTTGCCTACCGTGCCTCCTACATACAATCCAAGTATCACTCGCATACATAAAGGTAGTTAGTACTACTGCTAGGTAGAGTTTGAACTTTGTAGCAAGGTTTATTTCAGTGGTCTCACAAATTGGTCAATAGTCTGCCATATGCAGAGTGTCAGTGCCAATATGCACTCTTGCTTGATGCCACTTGTCATGGGAAAGGCCTCTGAAGCTTCTTTGTTGTCCAGAACATGAGCCATCATGCCATCATGGAACTGACATACCATCAGGATGAATATGTCAGGGCACCCAAACTTCAACATGATGTGCCACAGACCTTCGTGACTAACAGTGTCAAAAGCCTTGGTGATATCCATGAAGGTGGTGTACAATTTATGATTCTGCTTGTGACACTTCTCTTGGAGCTGTTGGGTTGTGAAGATCACATCCATGGTGTTATGCTCTTTGCAAAAACTGCACTATGTCTCAGGTCTCAGACCCTGTTCCAGGTGGTCAGTCAGGCAGTTCAGCAACACTCGTGCAAGGATCTTGTCTGCAATGGAAAACAGTAATATTCTCTATGATTATCGCAAACTTGTTGATTCCCTTTCCTTTTCCTCTTGTAGAGGTGTATGATGGACGCATCTTTCAGTTCTTGAGAAATGGATCCTTGATTCCAGAAGGATTAGAATAGCTGAGTGAGTTTGTCGACAAGCACTGCACCACCATCCTTATAGACTTGGGATTGCGTCAGATCCTGGGGCCTTGCCACTGGACAGCTGGCTGATGGCCTGTAGGGTTTTAGTCTTTGATGCCAGGCTGTGGTTGATATCTGCCTGGGGTATTCTGTTGATCGCCTCGTTATTGATGGAAGATGGGCGGTTCAATATGGATTGATCTCTTCATCATTTTCATCAAACCAGTCTTGCTGTTTCCTGTGTAAGGGTCCAAGATCCTTTAGTGCACAATATCCCAGAGGTGTTCCCAGTCCTTCTCAGCATTTTTCTCTAATTGCAGCTCTGAGGGTTGGTTGTCAAGATCTGCTTGGTGAAGCTGCTGTATTGGGGTTCCTCAGTTTACTGATGTTGATCTGTTTCATCACAGCTTGGTTTACCTGTGGATGTCTCTTTGGCTTGATGTGAAAGCTTAATTTGAAGATGATGAGTCTATGGTCAGTCCAACAGTCAGCACTCGGCATGGCTTTGGTCACTCTTACAGCCTGTCTGTCTTTCCTCCCCACAATGATATAATCAATGATGCCAGTGCTTAGAGCATGGGTGCATCCAGGACGTCTTTTTTCAAGTGGGAAGGTGGAAGATGGTATTGGTGATGATCAGATTGTGTAACGCACATGTTTTCAGTAGTAATAGGCCATTGCTGTTACATTTGCCGATTCCATTTTTTCCAAAGACGCCATCGCAGGGAGCGTGATCGGATCCTACTCTTGCATTGAAATCACCAAGTAGAATCAGCCTGTCGGTGTGCTTCATGGATGAAAGTAGGACATCAAGATCTTCATAAAACTTGTCCTTTACTTTATCCGGATTTATCATTTTGGGTGCGTAGGCGCTGATCAGTGAGGCCTGTTTTCCTCTCAGTAGTGGGAGATGCAGTCCAATGAGATGGTCATTCAGGCCCTTGGGAAAACTGGCAAGTTTGCAGACAAGACGATTCTTAACAGCAAAACCTATTCTAGATTCATGACATTTGTTACTGCTGCATACACACCAGAAAAATGTATAACGATCTCATTTCTGTCAGCTGACTTTCATTGGCTAGATGTGTTTCACATAGGGCCATAATATTGATGTTAAATCTTGCAAGCTGTCTAGCAACCAGGGCTATTCTTCTTTCTGGTTGATCTGCTGAGGGGTTGTCTTGAAGTGTGCATACATTCTATGTGCCAATAGTGAGTGGTATCACTTTACGTTTTCTTTGTATTTTTGTTATTTACCTCATGAAATGGGATCCCCTCCAGCCATGGTAAGCTGGCCAGGGTTCTGTGAAGCAACAATGTTTAGGGCACCTTTTCTAGCCCCTTCCTCTTACTACAGAAGTGAGCAGTGCGGTCCTAAAGAGGACTGCTCAGTCACTCAGGTAGTTGCTGAATTCAGCTGTAGCTTCAGTCAGCAAAAAATGACCATTAGATCTGAGCCACCTGTGTGCAGGTCCATGGCTATAGCTCCCAGTGTATCCACACCTCTGCTTCATTGCTTCCCAATTGCCACAAGACTTTAAAGTTTTTTGGGAGTTGGGCGATGTCAAGACTTGTGCGTGAATTGGGTTAAAGTGAGGGAGAGGTGTACATAGTCACCCTTACTCTCTCTTCCCAGATTCCATCTTGCTCCAATGGCAGAACAAGAGTCGAGGCAGTTGGAGATGGGCTGGGTGCAGTGGTTGCATACCACGTCACTTGTGAAGGCTGCTTTCATGACTGTTGTCCTATTCTGGTAGGTTTCATCCACTCAATCCACTGGAATCTGTCTTCACATGTTCAAGATAGACAAGTCCCTGTCTCACTGAAGGTCAATGACCCGGCGGCCACCCTCAACCAAACAGTCTGTTGAAGCTGTTGTCCAGGGTGTGGCCGCTGCACATACTGCAACTACTAGGAGACACAGGTGAGGGCTGAGTGACAAGTGGGGACCAAAGGTGGATGAGCTGCCCTAAAAGACACAATATGCCCCTGCAACAGAGGTGCTACTCTTCCCTGTACACCCCCTCCACACACCCAATGCTACTAATAATAAAATAATCTTTAGTAGCATTGTTTAATCAGTGCTACTAATGATTAAACAATAACAAACTTGGGAAACTGACTGGATCATTGGTTAAAAAGGAAAAAAAAGATTTTGTGCAATAACTACAAATTGAGTCTCACAATGAAAAGCAGCAAAGATCTCTCTCAGAGATACATGCTGAAAAATGACAAGTTTATTTATTTATATTTCATACTTCTTAATTGCCCTCCTCCCTCGGACAACTGATATGTCTAATAATGAACACTGGGAGAAATATATTAGCAATATATTAGCAACATCTGGAGCACCATAAATTCTCCATCCCTGTAACTCTATAGAAAAAGTAAAGCCACTTTTTTTCCTTTTTTCTTTTACTAACTATATGGTATATTTAGTAAAAAATGAAACTTTACTGAACTAATGGGCTAATACCTATTTTTAAAACTTGAACTCAACATTGGTATCAAGATTCCATCTTATATCAATACTTGTACATAATTTGTACAAAAGAGTTTCTGCTTTTAAAGGTCATTTTCAGAAAACTGGGATTTATTCTATTGTATAAATACTTGAACTTAGGTTTAAAATTCCTCAGAAGAAATTGCCGACCCCTGTGCAGGCTCGAGTGGGCAAAACTGCAATTTACATAATAATTTTGCAGAAAGAACGTGTCTCAACAGGTACCGCGTCTGTAACCTTGTCAAAGCAAGGACATTTCTTTTCCATTTCTGGATCCCCTGCAACAATATTTGAATGGTGATATTTCATAAATGTTAAAAGACTTCATAGGAAGAAACAACTGAGATACAAATCCCTGGATAAATATTATATGACAGCATGCCACCCAAGCTTTTAATAGAGAACAGAATATCTAAAGAATGCAATTACACCAAAATGCCAGGAGAGATTCGATGAGATCAAGTTGTAGTCTTATTTAGAAGACTGTTTTTCCCTCTTTCCAGTTGACTTAAAAGTTGTCCTATTGTGCCTGTGATGGGAGGGAAATTTTTGTTTTACTGCCTGTTTTGACATTGTCAGAAGCAGAAATATGTATCATCAGATTACAATCCTGGGTGAAATAATCACTGTAGCTAGATTTACATTTATCAATCTGTCTAATCTTTAAAAAACAATGTAATATTGGCAATAGCTTCTATTTAGTAACATCATTCAAAGTGCATTTTATCAAATGTATTCAATTTTATCCTTTATAAACATACAGCTAGCCAATTTGGTTGTGATTCAGACTTCAGCCTGTTCACATGAGGACAAGAATGTCTTTTATACTGATCAGAAATCTCCAAATGAGACTTCTACTGAAACTGTGTGTCAACAATGATTGTGGGTTTAGTTTCTACCAAAATTTAAAACTATGCAGTTAGTTTGCACGCAACAAATCCTCAATCAGTGCCTATATTGAAGTCAGGTCAAGCATACACTTCATTCAGTTCTGTCAGAAAAAAATATAGATTGATGTTTATTTAGAAAATAACAATGAACATCAAAAATAGTTGCCTGGCAAAACAGAATAAAAGACAGGCAAAACAGAAAAACAGAATATGGACAATAGGTAAGAAATTTTAAAAGACAGGAAGCTTGATGTCAAATTATTTTATCTAGAACTATATTGTAAGAGAGAGAAAACTTTCTAGAGTCACTGAAAAAACTACAATGGGTAATAAGTATAAATCAGTGTTTGTCAAACTTGGCAACATTAAGATTTGTATACTTTAAATTTAATTAAATTTAATTCATCTGGATGTTGAAGCACACAAAAAATTCTAAGATTGTAAAACACTGATTATAGATAGCCCCAAAGGGAGGCATCTTTCTTTATTCTAGCTGTAATTCTTTTATGTACAAGGCAGAGGCAGAAGAGTGATTGGAAGTAGATTACCAGATGATCTTCCTTTATTCTGTACTAAGAATGAAACAATTCATGAGACAGAGGGATATATCCAATAGTAGCAGTGGTGGGTTCCTACCAGTGTTGCCACTGGTTTGCTGAATGTGCACGCACGCTCGCCCCACCTCCAAGCACATGCACTCCCCCTTCTGCATATGCATGCATTTACCAGTGTGCTCCTACTGCGCATGTGCACACTGATCAGCTGAGAGGACTCTTTGATCCTCTCAGCTAACTGGCTGAGTTTTTTTAGCTACCGGTTCGCCGGAACAGCAGCTTTTTTTGCCACCGGTTCACCCAAACCGGTGTGAACTGGTAGAATACCACCTCTGAATAGTAGGTAGAAATGGGAATGTCTGGCAAAATCTTTGCATTATTATTTTATATTACCTTACTAGGTTTGTACTCTTTTCCCTAAATACAAAATAGTTGCTCTTATGATTCACTTTCCTTTATTAATATTATCACAAGTGATCTAGTCAACACTTGTGATAAATTGTATTTAGAAAATCTTCCTCTAATAGAATAAGTCCTTCCATCAGACAAAATACCCCCAACCAAGGAAAATCTTTTGTATCTGGCCAACATTTTTGGAGAAGGAATAGCGTCTTTATGATAGCTGGACAATAGGTCTTTTAAAGAAACAGCAGAATGCCAAGCCACCCAACATATGTAATAAAATTTACCATCAAAACTCAATGAGCAGGAAAATTTAATATCTAGCAGATGTGCAAACATAAATTGGCACCTGGGCTTATAGGTGCAATCACAAAACTTTGCAATTTGGAATATGGTGTTTGAATTTTGGTGTCCCAAAGATAGCATAAAATTCATCAGGGTGTCCAGGAACATTTCTAGTTAGAAGCAATATTATGCTATTATGATCATCTTTATAAAAGAGCCAATAAAGCATGTTGAGGTTTGTGGATGGATAATACACAGCCCCCTCTAAGTTCTTCACTTTATACAGTTTGTTCTAGAAGGATAGCAATGAAGAATATAACTGCAATCATAACTGACTCTCCTGCTTTTTAAGAAATGGCATGATAGCTATAATTCCGTTAGGCTGTCCAAGAAATGTAAGTGGCATAGACTTTTTTCCAATCCATAGAATGAAAACTCACTACCACAGAAATAAAGCACTCCACATGTAATACATACTGTCACTAAAAATCCAGGTAAGCCATTTTATAGAAAAAACATACTCTTTTATCAAAATTCATTAACAACTCTTCTTTTTTAGAATAAATCATTAGGGATTGCAACATTCTCCCTAGTCCTATTGATAATATTCATTAATATCATTAATGTTAACAATAATGCTCGGTGACCATGCACAATGTTAGGTGCATTAATTTCCATTTTAGTTAAGCCATTATGAAGCCAATATGGAACCTGAATAGGACAAGTACATTCTTTTAAAATTCCTGTTACAGTGGGTTCAATCCTTACATCTTATTCTTAATAAAGTTGTGATATGAGAGCAAGGAAGTAATAATTGATTGCAATAGCTTTAAGTTTCTCCTATTATATCTGGGATATGATGGAAGATTTTCTTAAACCAACAAAATCTATATAAAAAGCTGACTTTAGCTCTGGGTTCTATTTTTCTACTAGATTATTTAACATATGACACTAATCAATTGTACTATGACAGGCTCTACATCCAGCTTGCCAAGATGTTTTCTGAGTCCAATCAATTTAGCTGCTTCCTGTATAGTTGCCTGGCATAGATTTTATTGATTGTGCTTAGTAGATTGATTGCACTATAATTGGCAGGGTGGTCTCTGTTGCTCTTTTTAAAAATAGAAATAATGATTGCCAGGCCCCATCTATTTGGAATTCTAGCAAAGATACATAAAGAAGAAGCCAGAATTAGGGCCCACCCTTCCCCTCATGCTCTTTTGCTCAATCCAGGAATGGATTTCACTCTAAGTGTCTCACCAGGTTTTAAACTGACTTCAGGTTAAATACCTCTGAGAGCGATTCAAGTGGGGACTACAATGCAAAAACTGCTAAGAAATGAGAGTCTTCTATTGTCATATAGCTCATGAAAATGTACATGCCATGTTGCTCCTGGGATATGGCAGTGTAACCATGGTGGGTCAGTGTTTGGACAACCCACTGACCCCATTCTCTACAAAAAGGCAATCATTGGATTTGGTTGCTGAAAATAATTGCTGATAATATCTTCTTTATGTTGCTATCATACATTCATTTTCTTTCTTTTTTTTTATTTTGCATGAGTTTCTGATAGGAGGTATAGATGGTATTTGGAATCCTATTATTGGGATAATAAGTAGCAGTCTGGTGTTTTTTTCTTTAACTTTTTCATGTCCAAATCAGAGTTTTGAATTGTGAAACTAAGGTACACATATTTAAAGATTGTTGACATTTGTACATGGGTTTTTCATAAAGAAATACATCAGCCTGACATGTTTGGTTCATAGCCAACTGCAAAGGCTGCATGGAATTCAAATATGAATGAAAGCAAATATACTTGTCCTAGTATAATGTTGTAAGATTGAATCTGGGTTGGTCACTGAGACCAGATATTTACTCTTCTGAGCTTTCAGTCTCATGCTGGAGCCCATCTGCTGGAAACTTCTTTGGGCTATTCTGTGAGTCATATTTATGTGGTGCCTTCCTAGTGGTTGATTGATGTGTTGATGGCATGACTGTTGTTTCCTTATGCTTCTAAGCCCTCAGCTCCTAAGTACTTGAAAAGCTGGTGGTAAATCAGCACTTCTGTTAACTCACAAGGAGCCTGTTTCCCAGGCTCCAATCATTTCCCTGACTATCTTTGTACCTGCGTGGCCAAAGATCTTAGTAGCTGAGAAATTGAATGTGTGTCCTTGTTCATTGCAATGTTAATTAAAATAATCCAAAGGGGAAAATTGTTTTTTTCTTGATCACTTTACATGAGAAGACCCAATATCTACATCTAAATTTGTCAGGAACAAGTTCTTCACATATAAATCCTAAGTCAACAGTTGAAGATTTAAAGCTAGTAGGAAGTGATCATGATCTGGGCAGTAATCAATCTTGAAGTTGTCCAAGAAATGTAGGAAGCAATGAGACATTGTAATATTGTCTCTAGTACTTAGAGTGGCTTCTGATTAGTGTGTAAATTTTCCAGGACAGTCCCTCACTGAAAATCAAGCCAAAGTGCTGCACATTTACTGAGCATACCTTTAAATATGTATGCTCTGAGTGTAAGGGCTGGAATTTAAATGGCCACATCACTGGTCTTATCACAGCATTAAAATCACCTCTTACAATCACCACCACTTGCAGAAAGTTGTTACATTTATTTGTCATTTTTTAAATCCATGTCATGTATCTTTAATAGTATTCATATGCCAAGAGCCAAGAATGCAAACATTTATCAACAAAAGCAGTGGGAACTAAAATTAATTAGTGCTGCTATTGCATACCAATTATATGAATCTAGTTTAAAACATGATTCCTTCAATTTTGTTGAAATAAATGTAAATAGTGCCCCTCTTAGTTTGCCCTTCTCCCAGAATTGCACCCAAGATAACTGAAGAGTAAAATTTGACCACCTGTTAAGGTTCTAAAAGCCATTTTGTTGCTCCTATAACTCTGCCCTTTCATCAAATAATTTCTATTAATATATCCCAGAACAGCATTTGCCTTATTAGAAGCTGCCCCACATTGTTAGCTAACATTCAACTTGTGATCTGCAGCAGTACCCAGATCCCTTTAACCAGTGCCATTATCAAGCCAAACCTGCCCCTTGTGATACCATTATCTTCTGGCAAAGAGGAGCCTTCTCTTTCTTGAATTGATATGCCTTCTCTCTGTTCTGTTGAATCTGCCAGACAATGTGTCATTTTTAGCTGGCAGGGGGACTAGAGTAGAATAGAATAAGAATAGAATAGAACAGAATAAAATAGAACAGAACAGAAGTTTCTTTATTGGCCAAGTGTGATGGGACACACAAGGAATTTGTCTCTGGTGCATAAGCTCTCAGTGTACATATAAACGGCAAAGTGACGGGTCCTAGTTCATAATCGTAGTTACCATCACGAATCCTAAGTTACAAAACAACCATCGATCCATCGTTAAGAAACCAACAGGAGAAGTTAGCAAGAGAGATGAGAAGATGAGAGAAGGACCTGAGAATTCAGCGTTCAGCAGAGTGATGGCACAGGTGTGTGTGTGGGAGGGGGAAGGAACCACCTTTAGGCCTGGTTGTCCTGACATGCAAACAGATGTTCATCAAAAAGAGACAAAGGCTATTTGAACAGCCCTCCTCAGCCCAGTAGCTCAACAAAAAAGAAAAACGCAACACGGCACTTCCCAAGAATCTGCTGGTGTCCCATTTCTCCCTTCGACCATTACAAAAGGAATTGCTCCAGGCAGCTTCCTAAACCATCACAGCCACTGGAGGTTAAATGTAATCTGGGAGAAATGGGAAGAATTTCAGGTTTGTCCTGGCGACCTCCACCTGGCTGATGGGTGATCCAACAACACACAACAAAGCCATCCCCGTTGCAAAACACGTCGTGAGTCAGACCGATAAGGCATCTTAAGGGCCCCCAGTAAAAATAACTTCAGATCTCCAGGATTCTTGTTAATAAGTCTTTTACAAGGACCCCTTGTACTTCTTATCCACAACAAATTAAGGTTGTTATCCCTCTGGCTACAGTAGATCTCCTAGCCCAAAGAAAAAGAAGAGAGATAGGAGATCTGTCGTGCTTTTATTGATCTTCCGTAAGCAGCCCGAGGGGATTTTTCCAGCTGAAAACGTGGAATAAAAACAAATGTCCTGGGCTGGGATTACAGAAGGGGGGGGGGGGGTTAGAGGGCACTTCACTTCCCTCTCCCCACCCCACCCAAAAATATCTCCACTCTTTCGTGCACCTCCCAAAGAGATTTCCACCTACTAAATTCGACCCGAGATTTATTGGGATCCATTGTACGACGTGACTAATCACCGCCGAAATTGGACGCAGAGCTTTCAAGAGTCAACACAGATGGCGGTTAAGACGCTCAAGCAATTGGCCTTTCCAGACTGCCACGGTTTCTCTTCAGGCCTGACCCGATAAAACCACGAGCCAACCACGACTCGACACAGCTGGGCCATCCAAGAAAACAAGACGTGGTTTCATCCCACTCAACGTTTAATTTCCTTCTGTCTTAACTTCCCCCACCCAAAAATTTGATTTCCCCACATTTTAACACCTGGGGGAGAGCTGCAAAACGTGTACCAGAAGTCCTCAACTTACAACAGTTTGTTTAGTGACCATTTGAAGTTACGACGGCACTGAATAAAGTGGGATAGAACCGTTTTTTCCCACACTTACGGCCGTGGGAACTCCCTCCCACGCTCACATGATCATAATTCAGACGCTTGCCATCCACTTCGTATTTATGATGGGGGGGAAATCATGTGATTCCCTTTATGACAAGCAAAGCCCCCCCTGGTCACATGATCAAAATTCAGACGACTCGAATTATGACCGTTGTGCCGTGTCCCGAGGACTTTTGCGACCTTCTGACCAGCAAAATCAATGGAGGGAAAACAGATTCATTTAACAACTGGGTTACTATCTTATCCACTTAACAACGGTAGCCAGAAAGGTTGTAAAAGAGGGGCAAAACCCACTTAAACAAATGCTGTCCCTTAACGACAGAAATGTTGTGCTCGGTTGCGGTTGTACGTTGAGGACCAGATTCTGCCTGGTTATAATCCAGATCTACGAAATGCTATTGTCCATGTCACATTTTCTGCCCCGGTTCTACCCTCCAAACTAGATCCATATTTATTTATTTCTGAAAAAGCTTTTTTAAAATCACCCCCCAGTCTGTAAAGTTTCTGGGTAGCACCCAACCCAAGTTGACACATCTAAGATGTTGGGTTTCCAGCCATGAGTTTATTGCCACTAAAGCAGGCTTGCATTGGGTGACTTTCTTCCTCTGTCCCATCATTTCATACCTGCAGACTCCACAACCGCCATCCACCAAACAGAATCCAATAACTCTGAGCCTTGAGGACATCTCAGATCCAAGATCCAAGCCAAGAGAAGACCATCCCATCACCAAGAACGCTCAACTTCAACTCAAACCAGCGCCGGTGTTTTTGTTTCTTTCTCCTTACCTCAAAGATGTTGGATGTCTCCGTAGGATACTGGTGGGAGATGATTTCGGATTGGTCGTTGTACCACTTAAGCCCGCCCAGGAACCCGTTGTCATCCAGATCATTCACGTCTAATTCGGAGAGATCAAGTTCTGGGAGATCTGGGCAGAGAGGTTGGTCTTCCCCGACTAAAGCCGCACACTGCGAAGAAGCAGAAAGAACAGGAGATGAAACCGAGAAGAAGGACAGAAGTCCACCTATTGGTGGGATTCAGCCGGTTCGGAACGGTTCGGGCAAACCGGTTGCTCCAATGATCAGTTGGCTCCGCCCACCCACCGCCCCTGCCCTCAGTTGGCTCCGCCCACCCACCCCTGCATTTTTCTGTCCTATATCCTCTCAGCTGATGCGCACCATGTTATTCCCCGGAAGTAACATACAAGGTAAGTTTTCTCACTGATCGCCGTGCGATCACCGAACCGGTTGTGAAATCGGTTGAAACCCACACTGAGTATGACTACATCTCTGCTAATTTCCTTCCCTCCCCTGATCAATCAAGCCGAGTTGGCTGCACAGGCCAGTCCTGGAGTTCACTTAGTGACCCTTCCAAGTTACAACGGCACTAAAAAAAGGGACCGGTGAATGTTTTTCACACGTACGACCGTTGCGGTATCCAAAGTCACGTGAGCAAAAAATCAGATTCTTAACGATTGACTTGTATTTATGATGGTCGCAGTGTCCTGGGGTCATGTGATCCTCTTTTGCAACCCGCTGATGAGCATGAGGAAGCCAGATTCACTTAACAACCAGGTTACTAACTTATCAATTGAAGTGATTCATTTAACAACTGTGGCAAGGAGTGTCGCAACATGGGGCAAAACTGACTTAATGAATGTCTCACTTAACAACCCTTCTTTCTTGGTTGCTTCCATCCACCCATCCATTCATTTTTCTATCTATCTTTCTATCTTTCCATCCATCCATCCACCTACCCACCATCCATCCTTCTATCCTTCCATCCATCTTTCCATCCATCCACCCACCTATCCACCATCCATCCATTTTTAAATTCTAAACAGGGTTTATGATTGGGTTTCTTTTTAATTTTAATATTGATTTATAATCTTTAAATTGTTGATGTATTTATATGTTGTTACCCGCCCCGAGTCCTATGTGGAGATGGGGCGGGATAGAAATCCAAC
>JAOYMU010000192.1:89780608-89791531 GCA_025802295.1 Psammodynastes pulverulentus | reverse complement strand
TCTATCTATCTATCTATCTATCTATCTATCTATCTATCTATCTATCTATCTATCTATCTATCATCTATCTATCTCCTCTTCACATTGGCACTTCTGACTGTATCTCTACTCAAAATAGTTGAAAATCATATTACTTTGGCCAAGAAGCCAATGTTTCTGTTGCCATGTCTGCCTTTTGAACAGCAATCTGTATGGTCCTAACTCTGTTATGTTTTAAGAAGACCTTAAATAGCAGGCACAGTGAAGGTCTGTCATTTAAATAGCCTTTTTAATTTATTTTTTATTGGATTTGGTGTACTGAAGACTCTTTGGCTGTTTCTTTCAGTTTTTGAAATCAGCAATATATGTGTGGAATGAATGAATGAATCAATATATGCATTGCTTATTAAATTAAAGGGAGGCCTTGCTCATAGACACCCATGCTCATACACACTCATGATCAGCTCCTTTCTGGATTATTGCAATGTGCTCTACATGAGGATTTACTTGAGAGCCACCTGGAAACCTCAACTGGTGCAGAATGCAGCAGTGTGGGCAATAAAGGATGTCCCTAGGTTTGCCCATGTAATACCTCTGTTGCTGCACTGGCTTCAGGTTTCTTTCCAAGTGCAATTCAAAGTGCTGATCATCACCTCTTTCTAAATTGAAGTTAGTATTTATCACTGAAAATTTCATTTGGGGGCATGTTTGGAAATCTGGAATATATATTCTACATAATGTGTGTAACTTCCCATATTTTACTTCATGCTAGTAAACTGTCTTAAGCATGAGATAACAGGACTTTTTTCTCTCTATTTAACACATTCAAATTCATCTGTGGGCTTTTTTTCTCCTAGCAACAACCAACTAATAAATAAAATGTACACACACACGCACACACACACACACTAATGGCAGAAAGTGAAGAGGAACTAAAGAGCCTCTTGATGCGGGTGAAGAAGGAGAGTGAAAAAGTTGGCTTGAAACTCAACATTAAGAAAACTAAGATCATGGCATATGGCCCTCTCAATTCCTGGCAAATAGATGGGGAAGAAATGGAGGTACTGACAGATTTTATTTTTCTGGGCTCGAAGATCACCGCAGATGGGGACTGCAACCAAATTAAAAGACACTTGCTCCTGAGGAGAAAAACTATGGCAAATCTATACAGCATACTAAAAAACAGAGACATCACCCTGCCAACAAAAGTGCATATAGTCAAAGCTATGGTTTTCCCAGTTGCAATGTATGGATGTGAAAGTTAGACCATAAGAATTGAGGCCTTTGAACTATGGTGCTGGAGAAGACTCCTGCGAGTCCCTTGGACTGCAAGGCGATCCAATCGGTCAGTCCTAGAGGAGATCAACCCTGATTGCTCATAGAAGGCCAGATCCTGAAGATGAAATTCAAATTCTTTGGCCACCTAATGAGAAGGAAGGACTCACTGGAGAAGAGCCTAATGCTGGGAATGATTGAGGGCAAAAGAGGAAGGGGACGGCAGAGAACGAGGTGGCTGGATGGAGTCACTGAAGCAGTCAGTGTAAAATTAAATGGACTCCAGAAGATGGTAGAGGAAAGGAAGCCCTGGAGGAGTGTTGTCCATGGGGTTGTGATGGGTCAGATATGACTTTGCAACTAACAACAACAATATTCTGTAAAGCTTTCTTCAGAAGTAGAAGAACTACTTTTCTCTCACTGAAATGTTGAAAATCTTGCATTTGTTTTTGATCTTAATACTGTTCATTGCACATGCCTAATATTAATATTTTAGGTTTTTTTTTAATCTGTGACAGGCCGTTCTGAAAATGAGTTCTCTCTCTTAAAGAATAAACCAGAAATATTGTTTCAGTTTATCAATGTATGCTCAGCTGGTTTGTACAGATCAAGGTGGTGTGCCAACTGTGGCTCTTTTTAGTAAGGATGCATGATTTCATCACATTTAGGCTGGATTATTAAAAATCATTCTACTTGAATCTCCTTTAAAAGAAGCTTTAGAAATTGCAAATGTTGCAGTAGCAAGAATTCTGGGAAAAGTATAACTTATTCAACTGTATTTTCCTCGCTGGGGAATGTTATGATGGGATGTTCAAGATGAAAGTTACAGATGATAATGAAGATTGATACAAAAAATTGAATCCAAGTTACAAAATTTCAATTTAAGTCATACTGTCAAATTTCATTCTATCTAACTAGATTGGATGCTTAACCACAACATGTTTGTTTACAACAGAATATATTTAGTAGAATCCCATAAACTGCGTTGTAAGGGCATAGTTTAATCTGTATTGTTGATTTTTTTTTCCAGATAGTTTATCATTTTGTGTTCTCACCCAGGGATGGGAGAGGGGAATCACAGTTGAATCTAATAATACAGACATTTGACTATCCAAATTGTTCTTTATGCATCTGTAAGAGAAATTCGGTCTCCATCTCAACCTATCCCTCATATATCTTTCCATAAAAAGCTATAACTGTTTATTGCTTCTAATAGTGATGAGGGCTTTTAAGATGCTATTTGGCTCATAATGTTTAAAAGAAAGCTGATATGAACCTTGAATGCTCCTTTAGCAAAGGAAACTTCTTAAGGGAAAAAAATGAACTGTGTAAAGTCAACTAGCAAAGGGACAATTTATTTACCTTCTTTGAAACTTATTTTTCAACTGGAAATATTATTTCAGAAACTGTGCTACACTGGTAACAAACATGAAACATTCTTTTTTGTACTTTCCTAGTAATCTTAGTAGAGTTGTTCTGCATAAACATTATAAGATCCAATAAAAATGTTCTTTGTCCATTATGAAAATGATAACATGGAACAAGAAATATGAAATAAACATTGACAATATCACTCAGAAATTAATAAGCAACATAATACAGCACTGGTCATGTAAAAATATTATCTGTTTGAACCCTACATTCATTCACTGTCTCAATTCAGCACAATAGGTTGGACATAAACGGCTACTCCCCACATCATTCTATGACTCGCTATGTATATCCAGTTCAACTAGACTGACCACCAGCATTGTGATATGAAAGTTGGTGGTCTCCTTCTTGTTCAGAGCAATTTTCTGTGTTTCATGTTATGTTCTTTGACACTGGGTAAACATGAAATGAACTCTCCATTTGTGGTTTAACTGTTCCCTAAAGAAATCATTAGCCCCAAGCAAGAGTCAGCTAAAATGTAAATAGAGTGGTTTTTTAAATATTCCGTATGATTTTAAAAAATAGAAAATGGATTCTGATATTTTTAGATATGCATTGGCCACACTACTTGGTTGCTTTGAGAATAAAAAAAGTATTAGCAGAAATTCGAGGTTTCCCCTAATTAGTTTCCATTTTTAAAATAAATTTTATTGAATATAAACATTAAAAACAATGAATGTGATGGTCTTCCTTGACACACATTTTTGTCTGTACATAATACATTCAGTAAGAAACTTAGGTACACTTATATACATTCCTAAACATGTAGTATGCATTTAAATTTAAGAATTTTTTAATCTTTTTTCTGTTTCAAATTTTTCTATCTTAATATCGCAAAGCAAATATAGCAGATTGTATTTTACAGGCCAATGGCTGCTTCCTTCAGGAATGACAAGCACAATCTAGATCCCTCTTTCTCTTTTTTTGCTATTACCCCCTTTCCTGTCTTCTTACCCAGCTTTTCAATTCCCCTCTTTCTGATCATCACTCTCTTCCTTCTTCTTTATGATTTTTTTTTTTTTTGATAAACACAATCAGTGGCTTGATGATGCTGGAGAAGGTCTGTATTCTGATTGTTTGAGTCCTAGCACTGTGTGTTGGAGTGTGCTCCCATCACTTCCCTCAACCTTTGCCAACCTAGCAGTTCGAAAGCATGTTACATGCAAGTAGATAAATGGGTACCATTTCAGTAGGGAAAAAGGCAATTTGAGCATCAGTATGAATGCGACTAGTACTGGATGCCTGGATGTGATACCTGAAGGCAAAGTGACACTGGTGGTGAAAAAAAAGTTCAAAATGATATGGCCTTATGAATGTGGAGCTAGTTTGCTCCCCCTATGGTGCACTCTGGATATTGCATGACCATGAACAGAATTGACTAGCAAATGTTGGCAGCCAAACAACTACTTTGTAATAGTGTCCTGGCTATATATGCTAAATATTTTCTTTTCTAAAAGTAACAAAGTTCTAAATTTAGTAAGGGGTTGAAAATGAGCTAAGAATTACCTGCTGATTGAAGACTATAAATGGTTCTTACATGGCCTGCACCAATCTTTACTCAGATAAAAATAATTGAGGCAAATTTAAGTGAACTAAAAAACATTTTGGCAAACTTAATGAAATACTAATAAGAGGTAAAGCTGTATAAGTTATCAAGCAGAGTCGGTTTTATTTCATTTGCTATCTAGGAACATGAAAAATATTACCATGGTCTTTTAAGGCCCATTTTCTTCCAAAGATTAAGATTTCTCTAAACAACAGTTCATTTTTTTCCCAAACATTAAAAAGAAGAATCATTTGCTTTCTGCACAAATATAAGAAAATGTCTCTTCTACTCCTTGGAACTAGGCTCTTGCATGTGGATTACTCACATTTAAATTATTTAATTTGCTGGATCCTTTTAAGATTCTAACAATTCTTGTTCAGCTTGAGTTATCATACAGTATATCAGTCTAGCTGATCTTTACTTTTGTTATGACTGATAGTATATATTTGTAACTTCCTAATTTACACTGGATTTCTAATTATTTATTGCAATATGACTTCCATATGACTTCCAATTCTGGAAGGCATTAATCAATTCCAACTAGAAACTACTGTTAGATAAGTAAGTTTTAATCGTCTTTTAATTATTTGTTTTCAACTTATGATGGTTGATTCTGTATAAGGCTTGCCATGGAACAAATGTGTTTAAACACACTGAGACTTATTTTATAGTATATGACACAGCATTTCTTCCCAATCATGTAAGGGAACAAAGATTTCAAATCACTTCTGCTGCTTTTATTTTGGAATCTAACCTGCAGATGCTGGTATTTGGAGCATATTCATATCTAGATTGTTCACTGAAATAAAAGGTTTGGTGTAGACAAAGATTCAGATTGGCATGAGTCCCCCAAACTATTTTTTTTTAACATTCCTTTAGCCAAAATAATGGTTTGTTCAGCCAAGTCAGGATCTTGTGTTAATCTGAAGGCAAGAGCTGGACTCTTGAAAATACGGCTGCCTCTTTGGATAAGTTTTTTTATCATTATAATTATTATTATTTCACAATACAAAGCAAGCCTGTAAAACTTGACTGTTGAAAGACAAAGCAATCAAGTATTCTTCTTTCCTAAAAGAGAGACATTCAAATATTCCACAAAAACCAACACGGAGGCTTTGAATATTTAAAATGTCAATTTTAAACACACCTAGAGATAATGACTACTTTGAGGTAGGAACAGAGCATGGCTGCTGGAAGTAACCAATTTGCTCTCTGTGTGTCCTTGTTCATTTTGTAAACTACTTTGTGGAGATTAGAAATCAGTGACATTGAAACAAGAGGTCATTCTTATCTTCTCCGTTATTTTTGTCCATTTGTACAATATATTGTTTCTCGAGTTTTTTAGCTTCATGACACATGTGTGTACTTAAAGTGTCATCACCTCTGTATCACAGCAAGTATTTAAGCTGTTAGCAAGACATACCTTTTTCAAAAGAGCATGTAAATGGTAACTCCTAGTGAATGACAGCCTTTCAGTACCTGATAAGAATTACAGAAAAGTACTAATAGAAGGAAAGATTAAGAGTAGATTACAATCTTGTGTCTTGGAAATGTTAGAATAAAATTTTTTGAAAGACAGTTATACTACAAATTCACAGTCTTCATGGAAAATGCCTTCTTTGCATCTTCTTTGGAGTATATTATGAATAAAGAACATGTGTTTTTCCATATTTTCCTGAACTACAATTCCTAATACATTCCTAAGCATCATGGTATAGGCATTGGTAGTTTACTAACATCAAGATGATCACTTCTCCTGCCTGGTTTTTGCAAATCCTGAAAATGATCAAATATTGAAAATATTTAATTTAAACTGAAAGGGAAAAAAACCCCAAATGCTGCGTATGGCCATGTTTTGAATGTTATTCATTTTTATCCTGAATCTTAATTTTGAATCTTGACTTTCAACAAACTAGATCTGTGGCATAGAGCATATATCATTTATTAAAGATACTTGCACAGTGGTAGGAAAGGTGGAAAGAAAGAAGATAAAATGATAAACACGAGCAAAGTACATTGACTTATCATGGCACTGGATCCACAACTGGGAAATCTGAAAGGCTAGGTTTAGATCAAGGGTCTTCAAACTCATTGAAGTCCACAAGTCTTAAAGCAGTCAAGTTTGAAGACTCCTGGTTTAGATAGTTCATCATGAAGAATGTCTACCTACATGTTTGCTAAGGATCAACACTACCTTGATGAGTTGCCATTGAGCATTTTACTTAAAAGGAGGTCCTGCTGAAACAAAAATACTGAAATCTGACTTTAAAATCTGATTTCTGACATGCAGAAGACATGCAGAATGATCAAGAACTTGCACCAACAATCCAGTGCAAATATATACCAGTAGTTCTGTTTTTAAAAGCATACTCCTCTATCATTCCTGTAAAAATTGGCTTTTATCATATTCACAATAGTATTCCTTATTTCATTCTCACCCATGGAACATCTTGGTTCATTGGCAAAAAAAAAAAAAAGTAAATCTCCTGATCATGAACATTTGTCCAGCCCCAATACAAATCACTGATAGCTTATTTCAGTGGGTATATTTGAACAAAATCATATCCTTTCCTTTTTCTGTAGCCTGGTATACTAAAAATATTTTTAAGAAATGACAGAAATAATTTCATAGTTACAAATTTAAAGGGATTTTATTTCCATATTTTAATTTTTTTCCCTTAACCAAACAATGCACTTAATTGCTTGCCATTATTCAGCTAACAATATTTCTACTAATTTGTGTGCCAAGTGAGAAAAAGCAGCACAAAAATTGCTCTGGGGTTCTTAATATTATTTTGTGTTCAATTAAAAATGTGGAATTAAGATACAGGACTCTGATCATGGTTGACCTTATTCTTTAGTAGAAAAAAAAATTCTTGCATTTGGTTTTTAGTTATAAGCATCTTCTAATTATTCTATATAAATGCCAAACATCATTCTGTAAATTCACTAATAATAGAATACTATTTGCAATTATTAACATATTTTAACTAGCACTTAGAAGAATGACTACCCCATGCTGTGCAAGCATTTCTTATCTTCATAAAACTATGATAAGTAGTATGTTTTGCCAAAAAGAAATTGAACTCATTGAATGCCAGTACCTATTTAAAAATAAATGTTTTACCCATAGTAATAAATCTACTAAATAAATGGATTACAAATGTTAATGTTTCATTCCTACACATTTCTTTCAAAAGACAGATAAACAGCAAAACAATTTAATATGCTTTTTTCTTGTTGTCAAACTGTCCAATTCACCATATTTCCCATATGGCAGCCCAGAACCTTAAATCATGGTAAGACAAATCTTTGTTGGAGCTGAAAAATGTGAATTTCCTTCAAAAGCCATTCTTAGTTCAGGTTTACATGGACAGAGCCACAATTATTTTTTATTTTTTGTAAAAAAAATGCCCTTATGGTTTATCTAAATTTGTGAAATATTTTAAAGATTGTTTTCTCACCAATTATTATTTCTTAATAATAAACAAATGCATAAATTATAAGATATACAAAGTGGTACTATTCTTTTGCTATTAATTATTGCTGATAGACGTAACACATTACAATAATAATTGGATAGGAAGTTGTTGGTGAAGTAAACAATACTGCAATGAGTCCTGTATGTTTTTCAGGCCAGCTACAAGAGATCATTGAATGGAACTATTTTAGTCACAATGCCCAACTCATTTAATTTCTTGACTTTTTTTTCTTTTCTTTTTTGTCAGTAGAATTTGTTATCTGTCTGATGATCATTATTGAACATTGGTTTGTCATCTTTTGGAATTTCACACAAAAATGGGAAATGCATAGACAAAATTTTGAAAAATCCTGAAGCTACTGGTTAATGAGAAACAATTAAGTTGTTGGGTTGACTGCTAGTTCTAAAATCCAACTGGTTAAACAGCTTTTAAATAGACTTTTTTCTTACATTTTAAAAAAGTCTTCCCCATATCTTCTTCTGGAATGAGGGGAGAGGGAAACTGTGTCAAATTCAGAGTGATATAAAAGGAAACCTGAGTGGATTCGACTTCTGGTCCCAGCGGCAACAGGTTGCTGAGAGGCGAGCTCTGCCATCAGCACCTGAATCCCACCACCTGGGAGGCCCCTAGGGGCCGGGCATCCTGGTTTGGGGGTGCCCGCCATTTTAGGGCGGCTTTAGCCAGGGGCCACCAGCCGAATCCCAGGGCCGGGCGCCAATGCTGGCTCGCCTGAGGCTTCCAGGGGTGAGGTGGCTTTGGGCGGCGGCCATTCCAAGGCTGCCGTCCATGCTGCTGTGCCTGGTGGACTCAGGGCTTTTTTACAGTCTTACACCTTTTGGGGGGGGGGTACTTTTAAGTTTGCTCTGTGAATTCTTTTACTGATAATAACTGATGACTAGATTTTGAAGATTGGTGGGCCAATTTGGATTATAACTGGATATTTGGTATATTTTGTTCATCATGTTTTTTCTTTTTTATCTCATTTTTTACCCTTTTGTTTACATTTTTATATTACTATCTTGTTTTCCATTTTGCTCTTTTTTTCTTTTTCTTTCTTTTTCTTGTCCTTTCTTGCTACTAATATAATTTTGATTAAGGTAAAGAAGAACTTGAAGAAAGGGACCTGGGCTGGAATTAAATTGACATTTGTAATTCCCTTTGGATTATAATTGAATTTTCCTATTTCCTATTTCTCCACAAAGGATTATAAAAATAAATATTTTAAAATGAAGAAAACAACATCTGCACCATCATCTGCCTCCTCCTCAGCTACTTCTAGCCCTGCTGGACAGAGAACTCTAGATATGTTACAACAGGAGAAGGCTGCTACATTCCAGGTGGAGATTAAAACAATTCTACAAGCCATGCAAGAACAAATAGGGAAAATAGAAGAGAAAGTAGGGAAGGTAGAGGAAAAAGTAGAGAATGTTCAACAGATGATGATGAAAAATGAAGAACATATGTAAAAAATAGAGGAGAGAGCAGACCTATCAGAAAAAAAGAGTAGGAGAGATTAGTTATAGATTGACATTGGCTGACCAAGATAAAGAAAAAACAATAATCTCATTAAAAATGGACTGTGCAGATTACTACTTAAGATTTCAGAATATGGAGGAATAAAAAGGATAAAACTTAACTGAGATAATGGCAGAAATGTTGGCAGGGGCCCTGGAGGAGACTAAAGAAAAAGTGATGGCTGATATTGATGAAATATTTAAGTACAGACCAGATACGTCTTGAGAAATAGATTGCCTAGAGAGGTACATGTAAGATTCACTAAGAAAGCCATTAGAACAAAAATCCTGCAGAGAGTGAGGGATGACCCATTAACATACAAAGGGAAGGAGGTAACAATTTTAAAATAGGTTCCAAGAAGACTTAGAGATTTAAGGAGGCAGTACCAATTTTTGACAAAGTGTTTAATTTAAAAAGGGGTGAGCTTTAGATGGCTGGTACCAGAGGGAATATTGGTGGCTTGGCGGGAACAAAGGCATAGATTAGACTCGATAGATAAGGCGGAGCAATTTTATGATCATTACCTTAATGAACAAGAGGAAGAAGGGAGGAAGAAGAAATTAGGCATCGAGAAGAACTTGCAGGAGAAAGAGACAGGCAACAAAAAGGAGAAATGAGAGAATGAGATGCAAGAGTGATAGAGGAGGGGGCAAGACCAAAAGAAGCAAGATCGACAAGAGCAATAAAACCTAATTATAAGTAAAAATATAGATGAGGAAATAAAGTTATCAATTAACATAAATGGGTTGAACTCTGTAATAAAAAGGGAAAGGATTTTTAGTAAATTAGAAAAATTAAAATTGGTCATAATGTGCTTACAAGAAGTTCACATCAAAAAACAATACAATAGGAGGTGGGGCTGCTCGAGGGCTCCGTGAAGTGCTGCTAGTTTTGGCATCCAGGAGGCTTCTCGGAGGGGTGACCGAAGAAGGATGGTTGGCGCAACCATTGGACAGCGGTTTTGTGGTGCAGGCTTAAATCTCCTTCTGGATCTCAGGCCTGGAAGAGGATGGCCTGTTATGGCTGCTCCAAAGTGCTGATAGCCAGCTGGAATAAGCGGTGGACTAGTAAGGAAGTGGTGGAACTGTATTTGGCTTATTTGGTTCCAGATCTTGGACAGAAGGTACTATACCCCGAAATAGCCCAGGAGGTTGAGTAGCTCGAAGCAAGGACTGGGGGTGGACTCTTCCATCTAGCCCCCATTGTAGTGGTGAGAGAATAGTGCTGAGTGAAGCTGAAAGTCGGCAAGCATGAAGATTTGACAGTGGAAGCGGAAGCAGGAAAAGGCAGAAAAAAAACTTTTTTCTGTTTGTTTTCTTTGAACTATCTGGGAAGCGGAACTTAACAGCACTTTGCTTAAATAACAAGGGGCTGGGGTTGATAGATCTGATGATTTTGAGGGTTCCAAGGGAAAAGAACTTAATCATCAAGAAGGAAACAGATAGGGTTTGAAGATGAAGAAATGGACATAAAATGGCATCCACTGATGGTGCATTTTGACAGCTTGCAGAAGAGAGACATCTACTGGCGTAATCTGGAATATATCGCTATAGCTGACTACAAGGGAAAGCTGAACTATAGGTGACTGTTCTTTTTTTTTTTTTTCCTTTTTTTTTTCTTTTTTGAACAAAAAGTTTTATTGAACAATTATATGTAAACAAGTACAAATATATATCTTTAAATAGGCATAAAACA
>JAOYMU010000192.1:89428267-89440540 GCA_025802295.1 Psammodynastes pulverulentus | reverse complement strand
AACCGGAGAGGCTGGCATCCGTGGTAATCGTGATGGCCGACGGGTCGTTGTAAGCCGATCCCTGGGACAACGCGGCTGAGGTCCACCAGAGAAGAGACCGACGAACCTCGCTGGGCAACCTCACCTTCCTTCTGGACGTAGCAGTCCCGCCTCTCTGAAAAGGGAGGAGAAACCACTGAAGTGGCCTTGCGTGAAGCCGTGCCCACGGCACAATGTCTATGCATGACATAAACTTTCCTAACAACTGGGTGAGGGAGGCAAGAGACTCGACCGTGGACTGGTAAACCTGTAACACTCGGTCCCTGATGTCCTTTTGCCGATCCGGTGACAAATAAACCTTGCCCCCCACCGTGTCAAGTATCGCCCCCAAATGCTGTATCTTGGTAGAAGGGACTAAATGACTCTTGGGCCAGTTTACGGAAAACCCATGGGCCTGTAAAGCTTGGGTAAGTATTTGTAAATCACCATAGGCCTGCGATATCGATGCCGACTGGAGTAAAATGTCATCCAAGTAGCATTGTAGTCGCAATGGCTGAGACCTCAAAGATGCTACTAATGCTCCCAGAACCTTAGTAAATGTCCTGGGGGCCGAGGCCAGGCCGAAAGGAAGGGCCCTATATTGAAAATGCATACGCCCATAGCAGAACCTCAAATATTGCCGATGTTCAGGATGGACCGGAATATGAAGATATGCTTCAGTAAGGTCAATAGATGTAAGTACATCTCCGGTTCTGAGGCCCTTCAGGATGGAGGTCAGGGAGTGCATTTTGAATCTGCGATACACCAGGTAACGGTTCAGACCCCTCAGATTCAGAATAGCCCGCCAGCCCCCCGAGGACTTCGGCACTAAGAAGAGCGAAGAATAATAACCCTGAGCACGGGCATGCGGAGGCACCGGTTCAATGGCGTCAATGGCTAACAGGTGGGAAATTGCCGCAGTCATAAGTTGTGATTGTGAAGTTCCTCCCGTGACCGGGCATCTTAAAAATCTCTTGGGGGGCTGCGTAAAAAACTCAAGTCTGAGGCCATATTTAATCGTGGACAAAACCCATTTATCCGAGGTGGACGACTGCCATTCCTCGCAAAAAGCCCCCAATCTGCCACCAATTGGGGAATCTGGAAGAGAATTATCGGGACCGACGAAAGGGCCGGCCCCCAGCCCCACGAAAGGGCCGCTTGGATTGCTGCTGCTGCCTATTCCGGTCTCGAAACCCCTGGGAGGGGTGAAACTCCGGCCTTTGTGAAGGGGCTCTGTAACCCCTCTGAGGAAAGGAGCCATAGGGCGGTCTAGAAGTATACTCTCTAAAACGAGGAGGTGATGAACGCTCTCCTCTTCTAGGCAATGTTGGAAGCCTTTTCTTTTTGTCCTTAGATTCAACTAAAATAGGATCGAGTGCCTCACCAAAAAGCTTGCCAGCTGCACAAGGGGTTGAAGCTAAACGCCACTTGCGTTTGGTATCAGCTTGCCATTGACGGAGCCAGAGCATGCGTCGTGCTGCTACAGAGGATGCCATGGCCCTAGCCCCGAACTTGGCGGAGTGAAAAGTTGCATCCGCGATAAACTCGGATGCCGCAACCACCTTGTTGAAGTCCTGGTGGCCGCGGACATCCTGAACCGGAACTCTTGACTGAATTTGCTGAAGCCAGAGCAGAGTTGCCCGGGAGAAGAAAGAGGCAGCCGTCGCTGCCTTTACCGCCCAGGCAGCCGCCTGGTGTGCTTTGCGGAGGGTGAGATCGGCCCTCCGGTCTTCCGGTCTCAGAACTTCCTCGGCCTCCGCCAACGGGACCGAAGGAGTGGCCAGCGCAACCACAGGTTCATCCACCTTGGGAGTGGTTAAAAGGTCAGCTAAGTTATTTGAAACATTAAAGAAGCGCTTATCGAAAGCTGTGGGGTTAGGGTAAGAGCCGGGAGCCTCCAGTTGTCTGGTAATTATTTGCATAAATAGCTGAGAGACAGGGATAATGTCCACCTGCTCAGCCTCTGCTGAGAACATCATGTCTGCTTGGCTGCGGGGTGTTGCAGCGGAAGTGGTTGGCTCCAACCCCAGACCGGTCACGGCCTTGGCCTTGGCCAACAGGGCCCGAAACATATGGGGCTTGAAGAGGCCCTTAAAGAGAGGAATATCGTCCTCTACCCCTTCCTCTTCTGACAGCTCACCACCTAATTCTCCTTCTTCTTCCTGCTCCCCATCCTCCTCCTCCTCCTCCTCGGTCAAACGCAGGCCCCCCAGATCCCTGGAGGGAAAAGCCTGCGACGATGAGGAAGTTGAAGCTGCCAACGGGATCCCCTGTTGATATGGCTCTTGAGGCCTGTTAGCAAAAAGGTGTTGATGCTGCTGGAGACAAGCCTCATAGCCTTTCTTCATAGCCTCAGAAAACATCATTTGGAAATCCACCTGAGACTGAGGAGGAATGGACATAGCAGGGTGTGAAACAAAGGTCGGTGGAGCAGCAGTGGGAGCAGGCCAGGCCTGGGAGCATGATGGCAAAAGGCCCTGTGGAAGGCTTGGAGAGAGGCCTGACTCAGATGGCTCCGGTTCTGAAGTTGCGGCCAAAAGTAACAACTTTGGGGCCCTATCATTAATGACCTCGTCCTGATGCCTCTTGGTAGCTCGTGAGGAAACAGGGCCCGATCCTGAATTGGAAGGGCCGGGTCCCAGAATCAGGGGCTCAGAAGTGGTAAGAAGGCCCTGCCGCTCTGCCTCCCTGGTGGCCCTTTCCACCTGATTGTCCACGGCCGTCTGGAGGCGCTTTTCCGCCTTCTCCTGGGCTGAGGACCCTCTGGCCTGAGATATGGCCCTGGCCTTGATTTTATCTGCCCTAGCCCTGGCTGACTTAGTTGCCCTGGGGGCTTCTGAGGGCTCCGGTAAAGCGGATGGCTCCATAAAGGCAGAAAATGTCCCAAACAATATAGACGGAACCGACCTGAGGGGCAGTAATGAAAAGCCAGGCAAGGCGGTGTTAGAACGCAGCTGAATAGGCGAGCCGCCAGTCACTAATCACTCCAAAGCCGAAAAACACACAGCGGAGACCAGCGATGTTCGTCAAAACGCTAGCCGATCAGTCTCGCAATGACGGAGGAACTGCCCACTGCGCATGCGCTGTTTCAGCAGTTAAAATGGCGCCCGCTATCCCAATGAGTCAGGAGATCCTGTTTTATGTCGGATCAAAATGGCCGCCGCCCTCTTCGGAAAACAAAATGGCGGCCGCGACAGATGAAGATAACGGCCGTTCCTCCGGCGACGACAGCTGTCGTGTGGGGCGAAGGGAACCTACACCGGCCCCTTATCTCCCCTCCAAAGCCGTCCAGCCCAGCCTCCGAACGCTCCCTGACAAGGTATGCGAACCAGGCAGCACCTCGCTGTCTACCCTCCTTTGCGTGCAAGCCGGTTGGGGAAACTGACAGCGAGGGCGGGCTCTTAAATGAGGCTCATTTTAAAAGGTCTGTGGAATTGCCATCCACTGAGGTATAAAAAGAGAACAAAGGAAAATAGTCAAACAAATTAACACCTTCCTACCTGCACACTCATTGATCTCTGAGAACCAGAAATCATGTCTACCTCTAGCTAAAGACAGAGACGATACTGGGCAATAAAGGGGGTGTGTCCTCAGTTTGCACACTCTGTCTAGAGCTAGTAATAGAATAGAGATGACCCATTCATACCTGGATAACATCGCTTCACACAGGAGAATGTCTTGTGTTAACATCTTGCAAGAAACAACTATAAGAATTTGTTAACTGAAAAAATTCAGAGTCACTGTCAGAACAAATTCCCATCTTCAAGGCTCTAATATCTACATATTCAGATAAATCAACTCTTTCAATCGGAGGCCTTTCATATATTTTGGACAACTTAATTGGGGAGGACAGGAGTTATAATCCAAAGATCTGCACTTTTTGTGAAGTTTAAATTCAGCATTTGAACTATGCCTGAGTTCAAATAGAAGCTGAGTATATCCCTATTTAAAGTGTGTGCTGAACAAACATACTGTACCAATTTATCACTGAATGGGGATTCTGCCAATGGAATAGGTGCTGGTATCTGGTTAATCATTTTAAACATATAATATCATACAGTATCATAACAATAAAATACACAACTCATTTGCCGTTATAGTTCTTGAATTTTTTTATGTCAACCCTGAAGACTTTGGAGAAAATGCAAATATTAACACTAGATCTGATAAAATGCCTTCATTTACAAAGTAAATGGCTTTTCTTTTCAATTAACAATCTGGCTAATAAATCTATGTAGAGGGAAGGATGGGCAAGAGTTGATATAAATGAAATAAATGGCTAAATAAAAGATATTTAGACCAGTTTTTTTTAATTCTCCTGAAAAAAAGTACAGACATTGGGTTCTAATATGAAAACTAGAATCTATCTAGATCCAAGATTTTTAAGAGTAAAGTTATTATTTTAATGCATCTAAGATTCATGTTTTTGACCATTAAAACAACCTGTTTTTGACCATCGACCTGTATATACACAAAATAGGAAATATTTACAGAAAAATAGTCCCTTATTGTGAGCTAAAACCAAAGTATATGAAGTATGAGCAGCTGATACTACTGTTCTTTATATCCGTAATCCTGCTGATCTGTGGACACTTTTCTAGGTTTATCTTTCCACAATTAATGCTACTTGTTATTCATGCTCAGTTATTCTTCTTGGCAGTTGGGAACTGAGGCTATGGACAAAAGGTGTTACAAAGATAATAGCAATAGCACTTAGACTTATATACCAGTTCACAGTGCTTTACTGCCCTAAGTGGTTGATAGAATCATCATATTGCCCCCAACAACCTGGGTTCTTATTTTACCAACCTCAGAAGGATAGAAGGCTGACTCAACCTTGAGCTGGTGAGAATCAAACTGCTGGCAGTCAGCAGAAATAGCCTGCAATACTGCATTCTAACCACTTGGCTCCATCATGGCTACATATTTTACACCAAATCATTATGTAAGCACATTGTGAATTGCAATTTTATATTACCCATCTAATATAATTATCTGGGGGGAAATATCAGAAATTAATTTGATCAAAATTAGGCCCCCATATGCCCACTATCTTAGTAGAATATATATACTACTGGCTCAAGGTATAAAATCTTGGATTGAGGTATGACAATTGAATCTGAAATAGCATGGTTTATATTTCTACTGCGGTGGCATTACAGTTAAATGTCTAAGTTGCCTGATATACAACAAGAGCTTAGAGCATCATCATGTGCAAATAAAGAAGTGGAATAGTTTAACAGTTTAACCATAGCTATCTAGTGGCTGCATTACATATGTGATCCCATGTAATTAAGAATCATTGCACAAATAATGCAAATTATTCCTCATCCATCTTAAAGTAGTCAGGATTGAGAAATACTGATATAAACCATTTTCTAACATTAAACAGCATTGCTTATCTCACAATCAAATTCCAATAACAAATCTCATTGGCTGGCCAACATTAAAAAAATGTATTATGTTTCAAAAACTCATATTGCAGGTTTGGGGACTGATATTTACAAGTCAGTCTGTAGAAAGGCAATCAACTAAGTATCTATGACTTGGGATCAGTGCTCCAATTGATTTATTATGTGTATAGATCACTTTTTAAAAGTTATTTAAGGCCTTAGCTACAATATTGTTCCCAGAAGGCAATCTTTCCAAGAATAATGTTGCAGTGCTGGAAATGCACTTTTTAAATATATTATTTCTGGTAAGGTTATGACAGCATCATGGGTGAGTACATCAGAAAAAACAGATCTACAAGGATATGCCTGTAAAAAGATGATATTTATAACTCTACCTACACATTATGAAAGCTCTTTTCTGCAGCACCATAAAACAGGGAATCTTTAAGTATCTCTGACAGATGCAAAGCTCAAATATTATGATCATATCATTTTAATGCTACATACAATATGACAATTAACCATTGGCAGTTTCATGTTAAGTGAGTGTTTAAAATGTGAAAAATCAAAACAATAGAGAAAGTGCATCATCTTAAGAAAAGGAAGTGCCATTTCTTCATTTTAAGAGATTGCAGATCTAGCTATGCTGAGATAGCCCAATTGAATATGAAATCATAGAAAAAGCAACTAAATTCTACTAATCATAAATGTCACAGATTTTTCCAAAGCATTTTTTCAAATAAGGGGAAGGAGTTGTATTAAATAGTCTCTGCTCTTCTTGTATTATTCTCACAGCAAATACAAAATGCATTGCACAAAATGATATACTCCAATGAAACTCAATCCAATGACCAATTCCCTTTCCCTTTCATAGTTAAAGAAGATTGTTGCACATTTAAGAATAATTCATTTATCAAATCTTTCTTTCACACACACACACCTGGATATATGATATGATTGATATAATTTATCAAATTAGTTCAGCATAATGGTACCGAAAATATAAATCTTTACTCTATATTGGAGTCTGATGTGTATAGCATATCCAATTGCTTTCTCTTCTAACAATTTATCCATGGTTGTTATTAAAATGTTTATTTTTTTTTCTTCCATTCAATCATGTCCAATTCTCTGATGCTGCCTGGACAAGTTCCTGCAGTTTTCTTGGCAAGGTTTTCAAAAGTTGTTTGCTATTGTCTTTTTCCTAGGGCTGAAAAAGAGTGAGTAGCTCAAGGTCACCCAATTGGCTTTATGCCTAAGGTGACACTAGAACCTATAGTCTCCAATCTGATGCCTTAACCATTACACCAAACTGCCCTCAAAATTTTTATAACACATTTCAAAGTTATCTGTTCTCTTTTTTGGGAAATATATCCTTCTATCCTTATGTATTAATATCATCCATGCAAATTAAACCATAATTTGCCCCTACAAATTATTAAATAATAACAATAGCACTTAGACTTATATAATGTTTCACAGTGCTTTACAGCCCTCTCTAAGCAGTTTACAGAGTCATCATATTGCCCCCAACAATTGGGGTTCTTATTTTATCAGCCTCGGAAGGATGGAAGGCTGAATCAACCTTGAGCTGGTGAGAATTGAACTGACTGCCAAATTGCAGTCAGCTGGCCGTCAGCAGAAGTAGCCTGCAGTACTGCATTCTAACCACTGTGCCAACACAGCTCCTTTTAATATTCTCAGAATACTATTGTGGTTTGCTTTAACTATAATAATGATTGATTTAACAGGATATGAGTATGGCGCATATTTAATTGGTTAAATTAAATTAATTAGATGTGTTATGGTTGCTGACTCCAGAAGAAGTTCGGTAGATTACAACAACAACAACAACAACAACAACAATAATAATAATAGTTTTTTTTTAAAAATACACATTAAAATTTACATAAACAGGAAATTCAGACTAAAACAGCTACAGCCATAAACATTACAAACATGTGACAGGGTCCCCACCAATACATGACTGCCACAATTAACATTGGCACTGCACTTCAACAGTTCTTGTCAAATAATTCTTCTTTCTACCCTTAATTCGTTTTCTCTGCTAAATAGAAGGATGAATGAAGTACAGGCAAAGGTAGGAAGCTTAAAAATGAAAGACAATGACACCTGGAAACAAAACAGGGTAATTCCACAATGAAAGGTCATCTGAAGCCTAACAGTCTAACAATGCAGCTATATTCCCATGATACACTGAAACACAGACTATCCAACCATATTTTTTTCCAGTGCATTATGGAAATCCATTTAATCAGTTAGTGGTCCTGGTTATTGTAGAAACCCACAAACTTGATTGGAGAACCATTGATAAGCATTCTTAGAAGCATACCCAATGCCTCTAAGCACTCCCTTATTAATATTGCCTTCCCTTTTTCTATTACCTTTGCTCAACTGAATTAAAAACCATAAATTCCTCAGGGTTATGTCAACTAAAGAGCTATCTCCTTCTATCACCATATTAGCATAGTTGTCAGCTTGGTCAAGACAGCACTGATATCAACTAAGATGTGAGTGGAAATAATTCCTACTCATACAAGTAACAAGAAAAATGAGGGATCTGCTGGACACATAGAGTTGTCATTCTGTCTCATCTACTTTTTCTAAAGCTTTGTTTTGACAAAGAACTAAAAGCTTATGATGTTAAAAGGTATGTAAATTCAATGACTTTTTCCTACAGTGCATTCAATTTACTAAATTTGGCAATAATATGTTATAATATACACTGCCCAGAAGCCCTCCACGAGAGAGATGAGCAGTCTAGAGACATGAAATATAAATAAATATATGGGCATGCAATACATGGGTATGCAATGTGTGCCACAAAACTGAAAAAGCTTCCCACCACTTTTTTTTAACCTGCTAGTGCACACTTAACTTTTACAACCTTATCCAGCATGATTTGAGGTACAAATGAGAGCCATTTTGCTAAAGCTGCCAGAAGGACAGGATGGGAAAGTAGGCAGATTCAACCACATTATTTGCTTATGAGATGTATAAACCACAGCAGTCCCAGCTGACTGTAAGCAATGGAGAAAGAGCAAGATCTACACAAGACAGCGAAGGAATAATAAAATAGAATACAACAAGATTTTTATGCCTCCTGCCATCCAGAAAATATTTGGGTGACTAATGATTTGTAGTAGTTGAAGTTTCTGGGCAGCCATATTGAAGGCACCTTCAGTTGAAGCTGATCCAATAATATTCTCACTCTTTCATCCTGTCACATCTTTTTCTGCCCTTTCCTCCTATGCATGGGTGTCAAACTTGATTGCATCACGTGATGTATTGTGACATATCATGATGGGTTCTTTTTGTCTTTTGCAGAGCTAGGGTGAGTGTGGCCTGCATGTGATGCATCTGCCCCAGAGGCCTCCAGTTTGACACCCCAGCTCTTATATGGGCTTAATTAGCCTCTTGTGTCTACCCTCATCACAACCTTGTAGAGCTATGAAACTGCTAGCAAGATACTGAAAGAACTTTTGCTGATTAGGGACATGCATTTAAATTCCAGAGCAACAATCATTTGATTATCACTGAAGAGTGGCAGAGGTGAAATGTTTATGTCTCTGATTTTTATCTTAAATAAAAATCAATTAGCCTTTGCAAATGTCCACCAATCATTCTGAGACAATGTTGTATTAATAGTGGTCTGTTTCAGAAAATACACCAACTTAGATCTCATCACTCAGGTATAGAGTCTACAAAGGTTAAGCATAGCTTCACTTGGAATAATATGATTAGAAGGTGATTTGATTAATTGAGGCAGGTGCATCAAATGAAGACATATTTTTATTTTCTACATCAGTACAATTTTTTTTGCTTGACTATTTCTCTGGCTAGTCAATGGTCTTTGGGTCATTGACACCATTTACAATGAAGTACTAATTTGGAAAATGCCTGTTTGTACAGCCTTTCATTGCATTACTTATGAATTATATCTCATTCTTTCCTGCAATTCTTGTTAAAAAAACTAAGGCTCCCTATATATCAATACCTCACTAATAAATAGGTCCAGGTCAACATCTTTCATCAAGTTAATTGTATTGCATACACCCTGAGACAGTGAATACTTCCCCATAAATGAAATGGATGGACATCTACAAAAATGCATTTATTGTTTTACATTCATTCCTCCCTGCCTTCTTTACTGAACAATCCAAACCAGGTTTTATTTGTCGCTGACTTCCTCCATGAATATTTCAATTTCATAGAGTTACTGGTAGAATGATCCATGACTAGCTGCTATTACCATTTTATCTCCAGAGAATAACTCCAGAATTTCATCATTTCAGCATCAGCTGTGCTTTTTGTAATGTTGCCTGAATGTTTGCTGTGACATCCACTGTAACGGATGTGTCACCATGTGCTTTTCAGGCATCAGTGGTGGTGTTGGAAACATCATCCTAAGCAAAGCCAGTTCTGCCAATTTTTTTCTAGTTACACAGCCCTTTTCCTTCTTCTTTTTTCTTTATTGCAAATCTAATATGCTTGTGGAAGCTTTCTTAAATTATTCAATAAATATCATATAGCAGTTTATAAACTCTTGAGCTCATTTTGAAGAAAGTCAAAAGGAGCCATAATTTAGTCCAAGGACTTGAAAAACTAAGAATATAGGTGCTATTTATCCAAAATGGTTTGTTGGACATCCATCATTTTAAAAAAAAAAATACATCATTTTCTATTTAGTATGTATATTAATTTCTTTCTATTTTCTAACTGTAGTTAAGCATTCCTAAAAGAGGTTTATTTAATTATGTGTTACCTATCAGGATTTGCTGATCATTTTGTTCAGCTTGGAATAAAATCAGTCCTAGAGTCAATAAGCATTTCTATTTTAACTTGGCCAGATATCTACAACCTTATTATGCTATACTTGTCAAGCTTTCCCTGGAGTTGTACTCTTTCTCTCCACTGAAGCACTTGCTTACATGAACCCAACTGAGTTCATCAGAGTCTCTGTTGTCAGTGCAACTTAATAATTTATTTCTTCAGGAACACTTTTTCTCATTCCCTCACATTATCCTTGAAATAAAAGAAAGTGATAGAACATAAAGGAAGGGTGAAAGGAAAAATGACATCCAGCTATGCTTTTCTATGTGAAATTATTAAGAAAAAGACTTATTCTTTTTTCAAAAAAAGATCAAAACTGATAGCTACACAATGGAATAAAGAGCAAAAATGGAGTAATACTACAAAAAACATTTCCTTAACGATGGCCATGAAAAGGGAGCTAGGCAGGTGTTTTCCCTTTAATAGTAATTTTTTTTCCCCACCACTGAATAAGGAGACAGCATTTATTAACTGTACTAAAAACCAAGTCACCGCTGAGATTTTGAAAAACAGAATCCCTTAACAATGAATTATTACCATGTATTTTTTGATTAGGCCACTTTGAGATTGTCATTTATCACAATATGTTACTCAAGTTTCAGACATGAAAATAAAGCAGTGTAAACTATAAAGATATGTTTGTAGAGATCCAAACATATCTATTATTTTATTTTATATTTATCAGACCTAGGAAAGTTTTCCTTCTGTCCAATTACTATTTGAAGGAATCAGCACCTTAAAGGGACATTTTCATGAGCAGAATGTACTATATACAGACAGCTATTGTAATTGTCTTATCTATTGCTATACCGAAAAAGTTATACAATTGTTTGTTAATATAATTTGTCCTAAAACAAATTAGACAAACTTAGGTAGTCAATAGTTATGTTTAATGCTTCAAATAAAGATATTCTTCCTGCCTCACAGCCCCTCTCTGGATATGGTACAATACAATCTGTGGTTATTGTTTACTTGCTAAGTCATGTCTGACACTTCATTATCCCATGGACCATAGCACACCAGACTCCCCTGTTCTCCACTATCTCCCAGAATTTGCTCAAATTAATGTTCATTGCATCTATGATACTATCTAACCATATCATCCACTGCTATCCCCTTTTCTGTTTGCCTTAAATCTTTCCCAGCATCAGGGTCTTTTTGAGTGAGGCCTGTCTTCTCATTAGGTGGCCAAAGTATTTGAGCTTCAGCTTCAGGATACAATACAATATACCATCATATTGAAAGAAGTAGTGATTCCAACACAGTACTTGTCTGCTGGCACTTTCCAATAGTTCATTAAATGCAAAGGAAAAAAAACCCCCAACTTTGCTTTCAAAAAGCTTCTGCTCCCAGCAACTGGTCAGATTTCTTTTTCTTTTAGCAAAACCCAGAGAAATGTATACAAAACAAAGGTGATAACAGCTTATTTGTTCTCCTTTTCTGTTGAGTGGATTTTACTTGAGCAACTCAAGGCAGAGTTCTAATTGAATGACATTCTTTGTATTATCCTATTGAGGAACTGAAGGAAACACCATCTAGTTCATGGTAATTTCTGCATATTCATAGCATTTTCAGTTTGACAGGAAGGAAGATGCTTCAGAGGGATTGTGGAATTTAAATGGTGAAAATACCATAACAGGATTTATTAAGTAAATAAGCTTGAGGCATTTGTGACTAATTTCATGGAAGGACAATTGGAGTAGAAGAGATGTGAATGGTGGGCTTGTCTGTGAATTGTCTGTGAATTATTTAGCATGGTTTTTGATGATCAAAAGACGAGTAATACTGGTAGCCCAGGGAAAGGGCTAGAAGAATTGAGTGAAGAATGTGACTGGATAGCTGTACCCAATAGACAATTAATGGTCAATCACCAGAGGCCATGAGGGTCTGCCAGTTAGCAAAAGTAACTGTTATGCCAGGTAAGAAGAAGGTTATTTATTTATTTATTTATTTATTTATTTATTTATTTATTATTAAAATTTCTATACCGCCCCATCTCCGAAGACTC
>JAOYMU010000192.1:89256867-89268965 GCA_025802295.1 Psammodynastes pulverulentus | reverse complement strand
AGCAGGGCAATAAAGATTAGGCTAGAAACAACCCCAGAATGTTTCCTTCCTGCCTTACAGGATTAGCCCTGTAAAGTAGAAAAAGACAAAAGGAGATTTCTTCCAACAACCAGTTCCCCAAACTGCTTAGAAAGTCAATAGCCGGTTCTCGTGAATAGGTGCGAATCTGTTGAATGCCACCACTGACCTGACACCTGCCTCATGGAATATTCTTCTCTCAAAAATTATATTAGCTCCATTGCTTTTGATATTCCATAAGGCTCTCAAGAAATGACTATGTTATTAGGCCCAGGGCTCCCAAAGAGCCAATGACTTGCTTAGATGACTCCATTGCTGAGTTGCTTATTTTTATTCCCTTTTCAGCTAGGGTTTGTATCTGTTTTTATAATACTTATTGTTCATGTGACTTTTTTTTTTTAACCTGTGGTTTTTACATATGATTCTACCTGTTTGTTATGCACCAGAGACTCTTTGGGTAAGATGGGAAACTATATAAGTTTGATAAATAAATAGTGCCTTTTGCTCTTGTTAACTTATAGATCCTGGAAATCAGCTCTTCAGTCAAGGAAATTTCCAGACATCCATTAACTTTCTCAGAAGTAGATCATAATAATCTGTTAGAAACCTCTGGTTTTCTTGAACTTGCAAATCACAAATCACAAAGTATAAAGGAAGCTGAACCTGAAGAAAAAGGTGAAATCAAGTGTGGTGGTGAAGATGGCAAAGCAAATGATGGAGGCCCTCAAAAAGAGAAGAAAAATGGTGAAAAGGTTGGCCTCTATGGAGTTCGAAGGGGAAGAGGTATTACTGGGATACGTATTTTGTTAGAACTCTTGCATAAATGAGGCATGTTTAAAATCATTTTTAACATTTCTTATAATAATAGTTTTGTGTATGGTTGATACATAAACTATATTTATATATAATACATATTAGGGCTGTGGACTCTTTGAAAATGATTCACAATAGAGCTTTGGAATTCTATTTATTGAAGCAGCCACATCTTTATTAGGCTTCTGTGCAAGTCTGAAAAAAGGCACTGCTTTAAGAATTCTTTTAAAGCAGTGGCATCTCCTTTCACATTTTCTTGTAAGATTGGGGGGGAAAATTACTTTATGAAAAGCATTGTGCCTTTGCACAATGTACAAGCATCATGAAATCTTTTTGAAAAGATATGTAGCCTGGACTCATTTACTTTCAAGGATTTCCCCCTTAATTTAGGACATAGAATGTACCCTTTAGGAGAGGGTGGCCAAGGTGGCCAGATGGGCAGTGGAGGAGACGGGGAACGATGGGGTTCGGAGAGAGGACCACGGAGCACCCTCAATGAACAGATTGCAATTGTACTCATACGATTGCAAGAAGATATGCAAAATGTCCTTCAGAGATTACATGCACTTGAGACACTCACAACTTCACAGGTAAATGTATGTGGATTAATATCCAAGAAAGTCTGTCTATTTGTCTACCTATCCGTACAGCGCCATACAGTTCAGGGGGGGGGGGTATTTTCAAAGCAAGTATATCTCTGAATATCCCGTGAACTTTTAAGAAGTTTTCCAACTTCTTGGAAAAGGTAATACATTAGAAGCTCTGCCATTATTGAATCTGGTGAAGAAATGTCTATGAAACCATGGGTCATGGACTGTCTAGTAGATTATCAAAACTTTCATGTGTCTTTGACTGTAACCGGCAATTGCCTCAAAGGACAATAATTTTTGAAGCCCATTTTGAGGTACCTCAGATGGGCTTACTGAATGCATTCAAAATCCAGGAACATGATTCATGTGAGATTGAAATTTAGCAAACCTGTTGCTACTTCAGTGCTGACCCCACACTAGCTTTCTGGAGGTTCGGTAGACTGGTCCTATCATCAGCTGCCGGAGGACAATCAAGCCAATAGGAAGTTGTTTCTATTACCATTAATTTTTGGCCCTTGATCCATTGTTTCTCTGTTTAGGAAAGGAAATACTTCTAAAATGATGACCCAACATGACATGGGTTGTCTAGTCTTTCTTAAACTCTTGGAAGCTTATTAGCTAAACTATTTAAGTGGAATTTTTTTTTGCCTCTGAGGAAATCCACTTCCCACACATAGCCACATACTCCAGAAAATAGAGACAGAAGACATTTTTGAAAGACAGGGTGAGCTTGAACTGCAGTATCTAAACTATTTAATCAAAGTGAAAAAAAAATTCTTACAGAACCATTTGAAAGGCCCAGACCAGAAATGGAAAGTTGGAAGAACGTTTCTGGGATGGAATAGGGACAAAGAGAGAACAATGGAGTTCACATAAGGAGGCAAAAGATCTATTGCTTGAGCTAAATTCTTACATGTCATATTTTTAAATAAATGTCAGCAGAAACTATATCTGGACAGATCCCTAAAGAGATGCCATAATATAAAGTTTGAATTTGAAACATGTTTTTAAATAGTTTGTTTTATTTGGTTTGTTTTTGTAGGCAATATTACATTCAAATAATCAGCCTGAGGCTCCTATCAAGGTAATTTTTATTTACTTCTTAATAAATAAATCAGTTTTGATTTTTATTTTGTGATTTTTCTTAAACTGTACAAGTTAGAAGAATTTTTTGCACCCCATTATCTAAGAAACTATTCCAGAAAACACTTTAAATGCTATTTTAACTATATTGAAAAGATGAATATGTTTATTCGTTTCACCTAATTAGAGGTAGTTCACAGATTACGACCATAACTGGGACTTGAATTTTGGACCCTAACCAATGATGTCATTAATGATGTCATCAAATGACTGGACTTGATTTGGGAGACATTTTTATCATAGTCATTGAGGAATCTGGCTTCCTCAATTGACTTTGCTTATCAGAAGGCAGCTGGGAAGAATGCAAATTGCAGTCATGTGCAATTGTTGCAACTGTTGTAAATGTGTTGAATTTATATTTACTGACAAAGAAATAAAGGGAGTCTAGTACAGATCTATTTCAAGCTCTCATCAGCTAGCCATACCCCTCTGGGATTCAAACCTGGGCTACTTGCATATTAGGTAGATGTATTAACCTCTAAGCTACAGTCTCTCCTCACTTTGTCAGCTATACCAGGGGATAGATTAAGTGTTTTTTATTAGGGCAACCTGGTCTACCCAAATATGGAATGGAGTATACTGCTTTCACCTTTCAGCCCCAATCCAGGAGCCTTCACAGGCAGTCGCTTTTGCGACAAATTATATTTGTGTTGAATTTATATTTATCGACAAAGAACTGTTGTAAATGCAAGCTGGTTGCCAAGCAACCAAACTTTGTGGCAGCCATTTGCTAACAAGGGTTGGTATGAAAGTCAAACATTTGAGGATAGTCGTAAGTTACTTTTTCTGAGGCTTTCGTAACTTTGGACCATCAGTAAATAAATAGTTGGAAGTCAAGAGCTGTATATACAAAGATTGCATGGCAATGTTCAGACCAAAATGGCCAGCAAAAATATATAGCAATAGCACTTAGCACTTATAAAATTAACTTATAAAATTAAAAAAAAACATCTTCAGAAATAACAATTAAGTGTAGGAAACCAGCGTTTGCTTAGCTTGCGATAACATGTGAACCATGTTTTGATTACAAGCTTATATAGTAATCTTAAATGTTTTTGTCAGCACAATTATTCCACAGTTTTGGAAGGTGATGGTCATTTTGGTGAAAGTGTTTTTAAATAGTTGATAGGCGGAACTTTGGACGTTTTGACACCTGTACCCAGAGAACGTGGATTTTGGCAATCCTGAAGATATATCCAAGGAACCAAATCTTCCTTTCTATGTACAGCACTGGGTGATTTACGTATTGATTTATTTTTTAATATTGTTTATGTCTTTATATTTAAAATTAATAAAAATATTTTAAAAAAAAGAATGTTCAACTTACAGATAACCCATACTTATGTACTGGCTCCTATCACTAAAAATGGTGGGTGGCTTCCTGTAGGCAATGGACCATTGAAACTGTACAATATTTTTATAAACCACTGAAACCATGTGTTTTTGAAACATAGCCTGTATTGGCTGGTTTTCAGCAGGTCCTGACAACCTTGCCCAACTTTAGCAGTTCAAGGAAGGGGAATGCCATCTGCCAATTTTTGGAACTAGGCGGCACAAGTTCTGACTTTAATGCAAATTGGAATTAAAGACAGACTTAGCAATAGGGCTTGCCTGTACATTGGGCATGTATACTTTCATATACACAGACTGCCAGAACAAGTAATTGTTGTCATTTTTCATTGTACTCATCTATTTTCTGAAGAAGCTCTAAATAAAATGTCCTGGCCATTTTATTTAGCATACCATGCTGCCCACCCACATCCAAGAATAATTTACTGTATATTAAGATATTCTACACTGCTGGTATAATCAAGGTTCCTTATCCATGAGCATCTTCAGTGCAGTTCTTAATTGTTATTCACTCTTACTATAAGGTTTCCGTCATTTATAGATAGTCTTGTGGGAATACAATTTCAAAAATAATTGCACAGAAATGCTGGGAGAAGAAATGCTTGGGGAAGAAATGCTTGTTTATTTATGTATTTTGGTAAGGCTATTTGGTAGAGCTGTTTATCTTAAATTCCCTACACATTTCCATTTGACCCTTGTGGTGGCAAACAAGTTGATGATTTACAATTGGTATAAGGTTATAAAACCTAAAAGAAAGGAACTGCTGTCAAGGAATAGGTTTCTCCATTGTGGAATGTTCTCTATGGAATATTTTCTCCATTCTCTTATGATAAATTACACTGCTTTCTAGATCATATCTAGATATTGCTTTCTTGGATATTTTAATATTACTTGACATCTTTATTTCTTTTGGCCTTGCAATCTTCATATTTTGCTGTTCTTGGCTTTATTGATTCTGTTGTGTACTGTGGCTGCTTTAATTGGCTGACTTTTAGAGTTTTTTAAATTGTTTGTATGTTTTCTGAATTGTGAACCACCCAGAGGAGACTGTTAATGAGATTATACAAATTATGTAAATAAAATAGCATTTATCTTCATTTTCTAATTCTTGTTATAATCTTTTGAGAAACCATTTAGCACTCTTCTTCAATCGTTCAGGCTCGGCTGCCCAAAATGTGTCCAGCTGCATTTTTAAATAAATGCTATAGAACATAAAAGTGGACTGTCCATGCTTTAGAATTGTATGATATCAGAGAGAGAGAGAGAGAGAGAGAAGAAAAAACGAACAAAGGAAAGAATTAACAAAGGAAGAATGGATTTGCAACATTTATTTCTCAAAAAGATAAAAGTTCATTCAAGTTTAAATATCTTCTTTCCTTCCTTAATATTTCTTAATTGCATTTCTTATTTCAATTGCAACTCTTAACCCTGAAAAAAATTGAATATTTGAAGCATGATTCCTTCACTAGTTTGCTGATTACACAGAAAAAAAATATGCTTAACTGCAGAAACTATGAAAATATCTGTCTCATTTCATTCCATTGCATTTCCTTGCAGGTCAGTTCAAACACAAACTCTTATTTAAATATGCCCTGTAAAATGCATGCTAAGACAGATGCTTCCCCATAGTTAAGGTCTAGCTCAGTTTTGACTCTGACACATTTTCACAAATTTATTTTTCACTTTCCTTAATGTTTTCTTTCCTCTTCCTGCTGGTTCACAGACAAGATGTTCAGAAATGTAACATTCCTGACCCTTTTAATCTACTCTTCATGTGTGAGGGAAGAAAAGGAAGAAATTAGCCAGTGGTGGGATTCAGCCAGTTCGCACCACTTCAGGAGAACTGGTTGTTAACTTTCTGAGCAGTTTGGCAAACTGGTTGTTGGAAGAAATCATTAGGGCAGAGAACCAGTTGTTAAATTACTTGAATCCCACCACTGAAACTAGCATAATATAGAGTAGCTTCAGAACTCATCTTTCTTTCCAAAATAAGTATTTGAGATCTATATCCTGTAAACTGAGAGTAAAATTATACTCTTGGAAAATTAAAATTATAGCCTTTAAATCTGTGTTTTATTTGGAAGCATGCCCATTTGCCTAGAAAATACAAACGAAGCCAAGCTGATAGAGAGCACTTTGGGATATTACATAGCACAAAGGTAGACAATTTCTGATATGTGGTAAATATATATTTTGGATTGAGCATATTAATGGGGGCAGCCATTTTATCTGAGTATCTAATGTATTAAAATCCCAAATGGTTTACTCGGTCAAAAAAAAAATCTCTTTTTCAGATGGGAAACCTTCACAGTACATCTATTGTAGTTGGTGATATCAGACCCTTTTAGTCTCCTGGGGAATATGATCATCTTTCTAAAGGGTAGATTAACTCATTTGAACTTCTCTAAATAAAAAAGAAAGATGCAAAAATTCTTTTAAGGATCATTCCTTTTCCTCACAAATAGACCACAAGACAGTGATATCTGATGATGGGAGGGGGACATGAAGACTGGGAAATTTAACATAATTGCTCTAACCACAAATGAAGCCTTTCAAAGGACACCATATTTGGGCATTTCTCTGCTAACTATCTTTTGAAATTGCTTATTAACTGCTGCAAAGGTTTTAGACACCTTCAAAGGGACAAAGTTGGAAATGCCTGATGAGTATGAGCCTTCAAACCATAATATAAGAAAGTGAATATATATTTTTATTGTAACATTGAAGAATTTAGAACAAACAACAAAAAATAAGGTAAGATTCTGGCCACTGAAGGGTTTAAAAAGATGAAGGGAAATTCTTTTTAAAGAATAAATAAATGTTTGTGTGAAATAAATTAGCATGGCATTTAGTGGTATCTTTGAGCAACACCTCCAAGGACTCTGTCAAGGCTTTAAATAAATTATGGCACATAGATTGAATCTTTTTGGGAACAATTTGTCCTTAGAACAGAATGTCATAGAACAAAATACACAACAAATTTCACTTGAAGAAAATATGAATGAAAGCTAGGGAAAGAATCTGCCATTAAATGCAAAGAAAAGATTGTATGAAATTTTAAAAATAAGGAAGGAAATTAAAAAAAAAACCTACAGAATAGAAGGCATAATACTTTTTTGTTGGATTTATAAAAGAGACTGCTTAAAATATGGGAAAAAATCATAGCAAGGATCAACAACTACTGGAATGGATTACAGGGAAAGATTGTTCTGTATAAAAAAGGGAAGATTAAAAAATGACTTTTATGACCATGGTTAAACTGGAACATATTTTTTGTTCTGTGTGGTTCTTTCTGAGTTTACTGATATTTTGATTGGTCAAATGTAGCATATTGGTTGTGCTTATTTGGGATTTAATTTTTCTTTTTCTTTTTGTTTCATAGCTATTTTCTCTGTCCTAATTGTTTAGTATCTAAATGCTTAGTATCTAATTGTGTGATTTTTTAAAAATTTTCCAAAGGAGAAACTAGTTCTGTTTGTTAGGTTTAAATCTGTTTTACATTAGGATGTTGGAATTTGTATCATGAACAGTTTAGAGTTGAGATGTGGAGTGCTTATCTGAAGGGAATATGCTGCTATTTGGGCATTTATCTCTGTAATGGTTGGCATTCGAAATGGATTGTGTATTAGAGAGTTTTATTTTTATCAAAAACAGTAAAAAAGGTCTCTTTTCATTATGTTAAATTTTAGCCTTTGATTTTTTTATACTAGAAGATTGGGACCTTTTATGTTTTTTAAATGGGGTTTTGCCTGTAGCTAAGACTCAAGATATGGACAATTGAGTTTAATGTTGGTTAATTAATTTTAATATTTTAGAGCTCAGTTTGGATTTGTTACTGACAATTGGAAAAGAAGAAGATACTACATTTGATTTATTTATTACTATGAGATGGATTATGGGATGAAGCATTTTATTTTAATTAATTAAGAGGGGTGAAGAGAGTTTGAAATTGTTCAGATGAGAATGGGAAATTCCTTCCTATTCTTTTGTTCTTTTATTATGTTTTATATATAGATAAAAATTTTATGCTGGCCATCTCTCCTATAAGGTGACTCTGGACTTTTTCTAAAAATCATAATAAAATTATTTTTAAAAACTATTTATGATCTTAGTTGACTTTTTATGTATTATGTTGCTTTCTTTGAGGGTCATAATTGTAGTTTATTATTATGGTTGGCACAGTCAGCCGGATCTTTAGATTGTATTTGTTTCATCCATTTATCAAGCCTTTCCCAAGGATCTGAGATAGGGAGATATTGTCATTTGATTGCATTAAGGGCATAGTCAGGATGCAAACTGTTTCAAATAAAGCTGCCTTTTGCAATTGACTGATGATGATTTTGTCAATGTCAATAGTATTCAAGTGGTACTCCAGATGTTTTGGGATTGCAACCAAGGAACTTATCATCACTATCTTTGTTTTCTGTTACTAAAGTTATTCTACTTCTACTTTTAGGTCTTTGCATTTTGTGATTTTTGTACAGTTCTTTTTCTTTTATCCTGCTTTACCAGGTACTACCATGCCCACTTTTCAGACTTTTTGTCTTTTGTCTTTCTCTTCAACACTTCTTAAGTTTGGATTCTTATGTTATTGTGCTTGAAAATGTATTTGTTCTTAGGACGTGATCTTATATAACTACTATTAGTCCCTCTGTCTCCTTCTGCAATTTTCTTGCTCATAGCCATTGACAGATTTTATTGCTATCTGCTTTTTTAAAAAATGTATAGCAATGTAATATTTCACTTTGCCATCTCTTTTCTGTTCTTTATTTGATCTTTGCCTTTCCATATTTCATTTCTGTTCTTCATTTGATCCAGTGTGGTCTCTCCAGTACTTAGTAACCCTTCATGGAATCTTAGCTTCAATACATCTTCTGCACTGTCTTTTATATACTCTTCCAATGTCCATTTTTTTCTTCTTCCAGTATCTTGTACACTGGCAACATATCATACCCACCTATTTTCTTTGGTATGTAGAGTCTATCAACATTGCTGTATAGATGAAGGGCATGATTCATTCTCATTGTTTTTCTGGTCTCCCTATCCAGGGCTTTTAATTTTGCATGAGTTCAATTTGCTATTCCAGCTGTGTATCTAATGACTTGAATTGCCTGAGCGTTAATTGCCTTGATAATATTTCCTCCACTGAATTTGGAGTTTAAGACCTTCACTCTTGTGATGGATTCACTTCTAACCTTCATATTGATGTCAGAGTGCTTTATTTTGTCAGCTTGAAGGATGGCCAGGTATCTGTAGTGATCAACTTCATCCAAACTCTTGATGTTATGTAGGGCATTTTGAGTCATTCGGTTTTCATTATTTATCCTCTGTTAATGGCGAGAGTGGCAAATTTTACAGTTCAACCTCCATTGCAATATATTAGTTGTATATATGGATAGTGTTGATCAGGTTTTCAGATAGTGTTTACAGCTTCAGCTCATCCATGTAAAGAAAGTGGAATAGCCTGGCCAATGGTTTTGATTCTTGATAGCTATGGCCTGACTTGTTTAATATTGTGGATGGAGGAATTAGTACAATGACAAACAGTGAAGGTGATAGTGAGTTCCTTGAAAGATATTAACCTCTTCCAATTTATCCCCATTGACCAGCAACTATGTCGTTCACTGATCTTTCATCTTTATGCAAAGCTTCTGACATTTCTTCTGGATCCTGTTATTTCCAGGCACTTCATTATTCAGCCTTGTGTCAGGAAGCTGAGTCCTTCTTTTAATCAATTTCTACATTCAAGTAGGTCTTATTTCTCTTACATTTTTCCAAAATTATTTTGTCAGTTAAAAGTGATCTTCTGTTCTTTGACTTTGGGGGCAGTTTCCTTTCTGATTAGATGAAAAGAGTTTGTTTTCAACTAGATGCACCAGTTAGCAATTTTAAAGTTGTTAGTAAGTAGGGTAGTTGGACTGCTTAAATTAAATTTAGAAATCACCCAGTAAGATCATGGGGAAAAGGAGAGAAGAGGGGAGGGAAGGGGAAAGGGGAGGAGGAGAGGAGAGGAGATCAATAATTACCATATTCCCAGATTTGGGAGCAAAGCCAAGTTTTCAAAGATTTTTGGATTATATGGGTCTCCAGAGGGCAAATTCTGCAACAGACAATATGCTTCCTGGATAAATTTGTTAACTGAAGGAACTTGGAGCACATCCATTCTGCCCAATCCACAAAATGCTTGGGTAGCTAATCACAATTTACACTAGCAAGATCTTCCAACCCATTCTTTCCTGAAAGGATTTGTCAGACTTTGATTAGTGTTAGTGGCTGACATACCACAATTATAATAAAAGCAGAGATGTGGGTTCACGTTGCTAACCTTATCCCTAATTGTCTCCATGCAGATTCTACCATTACTTATATTTTATTATATTAATAATCATTTATCTTAGCAGTAATTGCATGTTAAATGTTTTTTTCTCCTTTCTACTGTTTCTTTATTCTAATTATTATTAGTATTTTGAAGTCATATATCTGTCATGTAGAATGCCCATTTAAAATAGCTTAGTGGAGAACCGTATTATCTTTAGAATTAGTGACAATTTATAGTCATATACAACTTATTGGAATCTCAAGATTATAATGACAGAATGTAACATTCACTGAGAGAGAACACCTGCCTCAATTATGAATGCCTTGCCTATAAAAATAATGCAAGTTTATATTTAAATCTGGGACCAGAAATATCAATATAATATTCAACAATTAGCTTTACAACTCTACAAAATGAATACTTTTGGTGAGTTAAAACTTTAACAAGTCATTCTGAAGGGATTCAGGCATTATTCTTTAATGAGTACTGAAACTGAAGTCTACAGAAGAGCTGTAAGAAGCAATGCTGAAGCTAATCACACTCAGTGTCTCAAAGGAAGCCTTCATTTGTAAATTTCCCCAAAGAAAGATGGCACAGCTGTCATGGGTTCATGACTCCCCAAATGCATTTCTTTTTCTCTTCATTAATCCGTCACTAATTCAATCTATCATGCTTGTGTTATAATCATATCTTACATTTCTCTCCATTAAAGTGGAACAAATTACAACATTCTTCATTTTAGAAAATCAGTGCTATTATTTCTGCTGTCGATTCCATCTTCATGTTAAGGTGGTTTTTTTCCCCTACCTTTCATAAAAAAGAAAGAAAGAAAAGAAACTCAATCCAGATTGGATGAATTGCCAATAGCAAATCAGCCTACCCTACATGCATTTTTAAGATGAACTTGGTATCATTGTATGTCCTGTTAAGAATAAGGATTGTGCACCTTGAACATTCTGGAAACTCCAATTTTGTTTCCTGGTTTTTAGGTAATTATGAAAGACCAATTCAGATTTCATCAAATTGTATTAACTTTCTTATTTCGAAAGAAAAATCTTTCCACCACCATTGATTGGGAACAGCCAAATTAGACTATTCTTGAAAGGCATTTTAAACCTACAGTTGTCAAGAATATAATGGTTAATTTATAAATTAGAATATATAATTGCAAATAAAACTGATTTTTGTTGCTTCTCAATTCAAAGTGTTTCCTTATTGCTCTATAAATATTGTACATTCTGAGACAACTATACCTGAAATATTACTTTCTCCTATGTGAGGTTCCTGGTTTACCTTGTAAAAGGAGTTTTGAATATAGCAAGTATTCTCCAAATAAACACTTAATGAGGATAAATTATAAATGTCTTCAAATTTACATGTAACAAGAGTAGCTTATGACAAAATTGAAAACTAACTAGCTTCAGAATTATCTAGAAATACAGTGATTTAAAATCAACATCTATAGAGGAGCTGTGGATTAGACCAAAGTGAAAGACAGTCATTTGAGATGCTTTTTGAATTCTTGAGGTTTAATGGATTTGCCATATATCAACATGTGACACTGATATAACCTTCGTCCTTTCCTGCTAATGACAAAAACTTAAGAAGGGAAAATCCCAGAGATGGAAAATAGACAACAAATGGATATCTATCATAACAAATGGTCATCTGTCACAATGATATGTTCATCTGTCTATAGCTATTTGGCCTGATGAGCATATGGCATTGCTATCTTTTCTAATGTTGAACTCTATTCCTATCTACAGTAATTTGTTTCTATACCTATATCCAGGGCTTTTCTTCGGCGCCGAAAGGTGCCGGAATGCGCCCCCCGTCGCGCGCTAAAAAAACCCGGAAGTGATAGC
>JAOYMU010000192.1:89214142-89225180 GCA_025802295.1 Psammodynastes pulverulentus | reverse complement strand
AAATTTTCTGTTCTGTCCCCATTTATAAGAATGCAGGCTCTTTGGGGTGAATAGATGGTTTGAATTAGTCTATTAAATTTTTCTCCTAAATTTGCATTTTTTACATGCTTTCAAACTGTTAGGTTGGCAGAAGCTGGAACAAGTAACTGGAGCTTACCCCATTACGTGGCACTAGGGATTCGAACTGCTGAACTGCTGACTTTTCGATCGACAAGCTTAGCCTCTTAGCCACTGAGCCATCGTATCCCTTCCATGGACCTTACATCATACTTAAGTGGTTAGTAGAAGGGGGGTGCATAATTGCACTAACTGTCATTGTATTTTTATTCTTTTATTCTTGTTCTCATTTTTTGTTTGACAAATTCTAATAAATAAATAAGTCTATTTTTAATTTCCTGAACTAGTTTCATCCAGGGAATATCTTCAGGCATGTTGATTGTGAGCCTATCCTCACTGCCACAGAGATATTGTATCATTCCATAACATGTACTCATAGCATATGTTGTGTGCATCCTATATTGAAGTTAGCATGTTTTAAACATATCTTCACCACTCATCTCTTTATTCCTGTACAAAAAATGGCTCAGATGTTGTGAAGACAAAGTATGGCTACAACAGTTAATTGCTACCTGATCTGTAGGCCTAGATTTTTTCCCATTAGTAAGCTCTCTCTCATCAGATTGTTGAGCAGCATGGAAAAATGTTAACTTTCCTAAAAATTTCACACATAAGTACAAGTTGGCTACAATGAATATGCATTCTTTTTGGAAAATAGTAGGAAATTTCTCCTTTGATAGGGAAATTCAGGAGAATCATCCACCAAATTCTCCTGGAGAAGAATTTCAAAATCTCGTATTTTACCACTCTAAACTGGAGGTGATGTAGATTCTTTCAAGGACACGTATATTAGGCAGAACACTGCATAAAAGCCTCTTTGTTTTATGCCACTTTGTTAAGGTTATATTGATAGCAAATTGGGCATAGTTCTCTCTTCATGAACAGATTATAGGCACATTCTCTGTGAACTGAGTGTAAGCCACTATCAGCAGGCATTCTTTTGGCAATAAAAGAGACTATTTTAAGCAAAAGTTCTCCGGCGTTTGTCAGGGCTTTGCAAGGGGACCGAGAATAGTGAGAAACTTGTGGTTTGAATTTGGTATCATGATGCTTAAAAAGAAAGTGTGAAAAGGGCAAGCAATCAGAAAGTTAAAATATTACATGTTCTATGATACAAAAATGGAACCTTGATTTATCCTGAGTAAATCTAGCACATTCATCAAAACAGCCCTTTGGTGCAATGGTGTAATTTGTACCATGGCCTGGAGCAAGGACCTTTCCCATATTTCATACACATTCAGGCTATGTTGAAAATGCAAGAAATATGGTTATTTCTATACATTTGGCCAATTCAGTTTTAAATCTCCCAAAAATGACTCAAACTCCCCTAGGAATGAGAGGTATTTTTGCACAACTAGAGTTTAGGGAAAAAACACAAATGTTCTACACAAATAATCATTAGAGGTAGCCATCACTTAACCCTGGCTGGGACTGGTAACTCCATCTCTAAATAAAGTTACTAAGTCATACATTTCATGGCTGTGCCTATGCTTTCCATCAGGATAGAGACTATGCCACTCAATTTCACACCTTCAGCTTTGGTTTGCATTCTAACCACCACTATTCATTGTAATGTAAGAGACATGGTGGCACAGTGGTTAGAATGCAGTATTGCAGGCTACTTCTGGTGACTGCTAGCTGCCAGCAGTTCGGCAGTTCAAGTCTCACTGGCTGAAGATTGACTCAGCCTTCCATCCCTCCAAGGTCAGTAAAATGAGGACCCAGATTGTTGGGGGCAATATGCTGACACTGTAAACCATTTAGAGAGGGCTGTAAAGCACTGTGAAACAGTATATAATTCTAAGAGCTATTGCTATTGTAATGGTCAAGTGTTTGCTTACCTGTACTCATTGAAAGCAATGCAATCATGCTAACAGACTGGGAATGAGAGCTACAGGCACTCTACCAAACAGTTTACTCTACTTAAATTCCCTTCTGTCTAATCTCTTTACTCTGTAATGTAGGATGAAGCAAGTAAAATTTTTGTGGGCAATCTCTTCTTTGCCGGACCCTCTCTCACTGCTGGCACACTTCGTTCAATGTGCGGAAGAGTAAACAACTTACTCTCTTGAAATCCCTTCCAATTTTTGATTCCCAGAAAAATGTTGGTCTTTAAAAGATTTGCAAAAAGTGTTAAGTTTGGAAGCCTGGGCGTTCTTTATAAGCACCTTATTTTAAATTAAATCTGAGGCACTACATCAGGGGTCCCCAAACTTGGCAACTTTAAGACTTGCGGACTTCAACTCCCAGAATTCTGGGGGTTCTGGGAATTGAAGTCCACAAGTCTTAAAGTTGCCATGTTTGGAGAGCTCTGCACTACATAAACATAAGCTGATCTCGCATAACTTGAATATTAGTTAATCAACACATGTCCAACACTCCTTTCAGACATGCAATCTCCCTGGGTGATTTTGGACCAAGAGTATTTCTTGTTCAATATACATCACAAAATTGTTATTTGGGAATAAAACTGGAAAAAGGTATACTGCTTATACCAACCCAAAGGAAAAGGATAGGGTATACAATAAATGTAACAACTAAAATATTTATCAAAATATATGTTTACTAGGAAACAGTTGTTAGGAGAATAGCTTAGAAAAAATCCTGGTAAAGATGAAAAAGTGATCTGCCCTTTAGATGCATATTCCTAACAATAATTTCAGTAGAGGTCCTATGTGCAAGGCAGCAGTACCTCCACTAAACTGTAGCATTAGACAGGACATGGATAGCTGAAGCTGAATTTAAATGGCCACCATGAAAATGTATCTCATATGTTCTTCTTAAATGTTATGTATTAATATACATAGTTCCTTTTTCCTTTCTGACTGCAAGGTCTGTCACCAATATATACTGATTCTTCAGTCTCGCTCTTCCCTGGGACAAGACCTTTGAGGCAAGCACAGGTGCTCCCAGATAACAAAAACAAATCTAAACACTGTAGCAGGAGTTTGATGCATTTCCTTTCAATTGCTAACTGAAGATGGCAGGAAATAGATAGTTTTCTTGAGCAATTTTGCTTGTCATCAGTAATAATGCAGGAATAATGGAAGCATCTGATTTCAGAATATGGACTATGTGACTTTGTTTGTTTCATTTGTTGGTCTTATTTTAAAACTTGGAGTAAATTTTGTTTTATTTGAGGTTCCAAGCATTTCACAGCAACTTACCTGAAAGATCTGATATCTGTGCTCATCGCTCAGATACATTTGCAAATAACTCCAGAAGCCAGTTGGGAGGTATCTATATTATGGCTCCCTGTCAGAAATTTTGTAGCCTTGGAAAGAATATTTAGCTGATGCTGTGGGGTCATTTATTGATGCTCATTGAAAATGACAGCTTACCTTGCCAAACAGCTCTGCCATTCTCAAGAGGTATGTAGATTTCACTGCAGGTGGTGAGCACTTTGCTTTAACTGTGTTCCTTGATGTCAAAAGTGGTGCGCCATTTATTCTTCATGAAATCTTTCCAGTACTATTGCTTATCTATCATAAATTATTCTTAAAATTAAATTCTTCATTAGTGTGAAGAATACACACACATGCATGCACACACAAAGAGGTCCTTTCAAAACACTATAATACTTCAGGATAGAAAAAATAGACTCAGGCTGGTTTATAATAACTATTATACATACTGGGCATTCAGGCATGGAAAGGAAAATATTAGGATAAATTACATATTAGGAGTCCTTTTACTTCTCTCCTGTGATGAAAAATCTGTTCATAGCTATTCAGTTCCTGTGGTATTACCTCTGTGCAGACCTGACACTATTAAACAGTATGGGTCTCTCAATATGTAGGGGAAATGATGTGGTTAAAGCAAATCAAGAATAATTCGAAAATAGGATTTGTATTGCACTGGATTTCTCCTCAAAGAAGCCCAAACTTTGGCAGGGTATAAATGAACTATATTAATATGAAATGATTGTTAAGATTAATTTACAAATAATTTAAATCTATCATTATACTGCATAAATCTGCCATATCCTTTTCTTGGATTTCCACCTTCCCATTTCCCATTTCCTATATATGAGTTCCCATGGGTCTATGCATGTACTGTTCCTGGGTGGAAGAATTTTGGAAGAAAGCAGAAGCAGTATGCTCTGTCCCATATTTGGGTAGACCAGGTTGCCCTGATAGATTGGTCCCACTATAAAAAACACTTAATTTCATCCAAGGTAACTAGTTAAGCCATTAAGACCTGTCCATGAATAGGGAGGTGCCACACCTCCTGTTGTTTGTCTGAAATCTCAGTGGGGTAGAATTGGAGATCTTGCTTCTCTCTTTTGAACAAAGAGCTCCAGTTTCTTCTTTTAACCAGGATAATAGTCTTAAAGTAAAGTCCAGGGCAACCTCAACAATAATAGTGAATAAATAGTGGAATAATAGTGAACGAAAGACATGTATTTTTTAAAAAAATCAACAACCTACAAGTGTTAGTAATAATTAATCCACAAATAGGCACAGAATTATAGATAGAAAATATAGGCAAAGATAAAGTTATGTAATTAAGCAAAGCAGCATAGATATAAACAAAGCATCTTTACTGCTGCTGGTTCTTGCTTTCCCTGCCAGATTTCCCCAACTGGTGACAATCTTTCCAGGGCTTTTTGTCAGAAAATCTACACAGAACAACAAATCAGGAATAGTCTCCTACAATATTTGCTTTTCTCAGGACCTCCAGCTAATACTGACTGGGAAAACCAAAACTCTAGCTACTTCTTCCAACTTTTGGATTTATAAAATATTTAGTCAACCATCAACCTTTCATCCATTGCTATCGTTTACTGTATCTAGATCAGGTAATTCATATAGATCCCTGCCAAATGTTGAAAAAAAAGATGCACTCTACTACAAGCCTAAATATTACAAATGTAATGGGCCAGATTGCACTCTCATTACATGAAGGGGAAATGATTTTAAGGCTCAGTTATAGAGCTTAGTAGATATTTTTATTCAACATATTTTTTTTTACTTTTGTATCTCTATGTTAGATTTCTGGAATATGATGATTATGACAATGATGATTATCATCATTATCATTAGATCAGAAAAAGAATTAGATTGAAACAAGAATAGAATCCTATGTTTCTAGAATTAAAATTAAATTGCAGCTTGATATACAAAATTATCTGAATTATCTGAAGTAACATACTTTCTTTCATAGACAGCATAGAAAGATAGTTAGCAAGAGATTTAATGCACCATTATAACAAGGCACATTGATCCCACGGATACAGGAACCCAGTATTACCAGTGGGAAGTATAGAATATAAATTACTGGGATTGAATGTTGACATGTAATTCACCTATTATCCTTCCTTCCCCTTCTTCCTTCCTTCCCCTCGATCTTCCTACTTTCAGTCTTTTTTTCTCTCCTTCCTTCCTTCCCTCCTCTTCCATCTTCCTTCTCTTACTTTCAGTCTTGTCCTTCCTTCCTTCCTTCCTTCCTTCCTTCCTTCCTTCCTTCCTTCCTCCCCTACATCTGTCCCCAGGTGGGTGGACAAGGATACTGTTGGGGCGGCGGGGCCTGCAGAGCCCTGATGCCGGCGGGGTGAGGCGGCAGCGGCAGAGGCACTGCAGTGGCAGCAGGAGGCGCCCCACCGCCGCGTGAGATGGAGAAGGGGATACTTTGGCCACTGCCGCCATGGGAGGAAGAGGCGGCGGAGGTGGGGGCGGCCCACCCGGCCTGGCTTCCATGCCATTCACTGGGGAGAGCACCGTTCCCGCCGCCACCCCCGCTCCCCCCACTGCCACCACCACCGTGCCAGCCTTGAGGGCTGCCTTCTGCGGCAAACTCATGGCCAAGCGGAGCCACCACCAGACCTCCTCTCCTCTTCTTCTCCCATCTCCTCCTCCTCAGGCCGGGGCGAGCGGGGGTGACGACGACGGCAGTGGCAGTGGCGGCGGCGGTGGCGGCAGCAGCGGAGATGACCTTGGACGCTCGGGAAGCTCCGGAGACGTTCGGCTCCGGCTTTCGGGGCGAGCTCGGATAAAAGGTACTGGAACGCCGCTCCGGCCTGTTCCGACAGAAAAAAAGCCCTGGACAGCAGTATGTAAGGTTTGCAAGGTACCATCAAATAATAACCTTTTTGTTGATATGGGAATACTGAATTTAATTTAATTTGTATAGCTACTGTTAAAACATTTTGAAATGTTTACTATGGTAGATATTTATTTCTTGTTTCAAATGGCTTCTTCTTTGAACCTTACTATCTAGTATTCTGACATTTAAAAGTTGTTCTTATTTTCTATGGCTCGGTTGATATTGTTATCTTATGCTGGCTAAAGGCCCTAATTTCCATGGCTGATGGCAATTTCAGGTGCAATTTGCATTTTGCTCCTGGGAAATGTTATGTCCCCAACATGTTTATTCAGAGTTAGCTAGGCCTTCTTATCTTTGTGTTGTATTAAAGGAAGCAAATGAAATGAAGCCAACCTTTTTTCTAACCACATCATTTCCATTTCTTTGGACATCTTTCCTTCAATAATCTCCATGGCAAAATCTTCCCTTGCAGCAATGTATTTTCTCTCTGCTGGTCAAGCTCACATTTTTGTTTCAATTCAAGCTTCTGTAGCTCATTCTCTGTCCTCCATTACCTGTCTCTCTCGAGCCTCCAAATTCTCAGGCAACTGCAGTTGGCAGTTTTTGCTGAAATTTTCCCTTGGGTCAAACACTCTGATCTTCACGTCTTCAAACTTTTAGGGATGGCATTTATCTCTCCTTGAAAATATATAATGTAGATGATTACTTCTCTAGCTCTGCTATAAATATTCATCATTCATCAGATTTTATGAAAGAAAAACTAGCCATATACCTGATTATAATCTTTTCTTTTTCACTTAAGTTTGAGAATAGGAAACCAGAAGTGATGTCCTGGTGACACTGGCTGCAAGGGAAAGGAGCTCTCCATCCCTTGCTCTGGCTTTGACCTGTTCGCGGGCTACGATAGGAGCCAAAACCGACCTGTAGGGTTGGTGAAGCTAAGGAGGGGTGCCTTGTGTAGATCCAGGGGGGAATGCAACTCCCCTGTAGATTCCCAGGCTATTTCTCTCTATGCCGTGTTGGGGAGAAGAAGCTGCCAAGATGGCTGCCGCAAAGCCGGAGATAGCTTAACTGAAGAATTGTGCTGGAGCGGAGTTAGTGACAATGTCTGGGTGAGAAAAAAATCATTATTTGAAGAGAATCCCAATAAGAACTTTCAGAAAAGTGTGACTTATTATTTGTGAATTGGTGGTGGTTCAATATTGAAGTTAAATATTTTTACCATTTTAAAAATGGAATAAAGGAAACAAAGGAAGGAAATTGAGAAATTGGAAAAACATTAAATTGGACTTGTAAATTGGACAGATATTGGCTTGGATAGGCATTTTAATATTAATGCTGAAATCTCCAAAAAGGAAAAGAGCGTGATTTGTATTTTTTAAGCAATTTGGAATAATTTTGCATAATTTTGAAACAAAACAAGTGAAAACTGAGTTACGAGTGCCACCAGATGTCAAAAAAGAACATTACACCCTTAAAATCTTGGTAAGAACTGGCTTATGGAAAAATAAAAGGAATTTTTTAAAAAAGAGTTTATCATTAAATATCCCTGGAATTATAATTCAAGAACCAACTGGCAGAGAGATTTACAAAGACTTTACTCCCAGATTATTTAAAAGAAGAGATTGACTAATCTTGAGCTTTAAGATTCCTGAATATTGGACATTGAATCTTTTGTTTAAAAATGGACTTTGGCTGGAATAAGAGAAGATGTTTGGAATTTGGAAAGAAGTAGCGTCGGATCTCCAGGACATAAATGATACTTTAACAAGAAGATGTAAGGAAATTTTGAAGAAAATACAGAATATAGGCCGAGAGTGGGAGATTGAGATGCAAATGACAACAAGAAGACAGGAGGCCAAGGAAACAGGGGTATCAACAAATAAAAGAAAATGGAGAAATAAAAATGAAAATGAAAGATGAAATAAATCAAAGGGAGAGGATTAAATGGGAAATTAAGCAGAAATTGGAAATGCAGGGGTGACAGTAGATATACTGAAAATGAGACAATGGAACATAGTTGAGAATAAAGAAATGTTTACGAGGAAGGGTGTAGAAATGGTAGATAGAAATAAAAATCTAACAGAGAAATATGGAGAAAAGCAAAGAAAAGGAAAATATTAGCTCTAATGAGAAAAAGAGATGATGTCTAAAAAAGAAGATCATGATTTTAGATAAATGGGTGTGTTTATTTATTTAATTTATTTATTAAATTTCTATACCGCCCCATCTCCGAAGACTCGGGGCGGTTCACAACACAATAAAAACCACGACAATATACAATTAAAATACTAGTTAATAAATCTAATATTGTTTCTTTTTTAAAAAAAGATTAGTTAAGATGTATAATTGTTAAGGCATAAAGATTAACTGTTTATTGTAGGGAAAGAAAGATATATGAAATTTGTGTGGTAAAAAGGAAAATATATCGAATAATTGTAAAAGATGATGAAAGATTGTAATTTAATAAAATTATATTATTATTAGAATTGAATAAAATAGCAAAAGTAAAAATAAATAAGAAAGATGTATAATGGGTAAAAGCAACACAAATGAATATTACCATGTTAATGTAGGAAAAGACATGAGATGTGGAATTTGATTGACACAAAGAAAAATAAATTGAAACATAGAATAAGATAACGGAAGATGATAATCTAATAAAAATAACTTTATTATTAATAGAATTGAATATTTTGTTAAGATTAAATATAAGTATTTTATATTTGTATTAAAATGTGATTAGAAAGGGAATGACTTAATATAATAGTGGCATATTAATTAAAGGGGACAAAAATGGGAAAGTATAATTTAATAGATACTTGTAAATTGTTATTAGTAATATGTAGTGTGTTAAATATTGCAAATATGTTTTTTTACTATTTGAAATAAAAAAAGCAAAGAATATAGTGATTGACACAAAAATGGCACAATGTAATATTGAATAACTGAGAATGATAATTTAACAGAAAAGTGTATCAATACTAATTTTAAGAGATTGTCAACTGTATTAATCATGGAAAATATGGTCATTTGTTTTAAAATGCAAGACACCTTGGACCTATGCTGTTCACGCAATGATATGTTTGTTAAAATAAAATAAAAAGTTTGAGAAACTTTCTAACTTCAAATAAATTAACGATTAAAAAAATCTTCAGTTAGCTTGAGTTAGTACCAACTGCTCTTCCCCATAATAATCTAATCCACCCTGTCCCTGCTGCCATGCAATGGGGCATGATATAAGTCTGCATACGATATAATGCCTTGGGCACCAATGATTCAGAATAACACAGTTGGAAGGGACATTGGAGACATGGTTGTACTCGGTCCACACCTCCTGGGAAAAGCAGACTAGGTCTAAGCTCTACCTAGCTACCTTACTCCAGAGATATCCTCTCTCTGAAATTGGTTTACTAGGAAAGGAAGAAGGAAGGAGCAATCCCCCTTTTCTGGGTAGCCAAATCTGGCAGGAGGACATATGCAGGAGGACTAGATCCTTGGGGAAGGCTGTTTTGCTTTTGTGCTGCTTTGTGAAAAGCGTTAGGTCTTTATTGTAGGTAGCAAAGTCAAACACATAGAAGAAAGTTGAAGAGGTAAAAAAGGAAGAAGGGCTGAAAAACAGTTTTCTGGAGGATCTCTATCAGCTGTTCCCTCCAGCCCAGGATCTTATATAAGAAGCACTCATCCCAGAATAAACTTACATGACCAAGCTCTCAGTCCATAAAAATAAAGCATAATCTATACTGCAATTATAATACAACAATAAAACTATTAAAAAACAATAATACATTAAACTAAAATAATCTATAGTGCAACTAGCTTCACTGATGCTAGTGTGTTGTTGCAGTAATGAGTTCTGGCCTGATGCCGCCAGCTGGTGCTTCGATCTGACTTGGCTAAACTTCCGGCCGACAGAAGATGAAGGGGTGGAGAGGACTTAGCCCTTGCACTTGATGGGAACTCCTCTCCCAGGATCCTTAGCATCTGATTCACCCTTTTTCTTGCCCATTACTTAGATTAACACGTCATCCCTTTTCTTTAACTTGTTCTGGATCTGAAGGTTTTACAATAGATTTTCACCATATAGTACGTGCTTCCTTTATTATAAAGTTTAGGTTTGATTTTAGCCATCCTGCTTACTTACAACTTAACTTCTATAAGGGCTTCGGGAACCAATATTCTTCTGGAGGTTGTAGGGATAGTGTAAACTTTAGGATCAGCAACTCAGACATAATTCTTAATCATATACTGTAGATATTCTACTTTGATAAGTTGAATATCTAGCTCTATGTTGCAGGATACAGTATTGCATAAAAAACTTAAAGATGTTCTCTATTCTCTGCTTAAAATTAATTTACAAAGGCAGACAATAGCGAACACCAATTATAATTGCAGGACATCTTTTCCTTCCTTTCATTATCTTTGTGTCAAGAATCGCTTGTCTCTCCAATCTTGAGTCCCTTATGCATCATCTATCTATTCTCCTCGAAGTATCCAATAGTTTTTCTCAAACTAGTTGCTATAATTTTATCTCAGCCAAAAGCTGATCCATCTACTATAAGTTTAAGGCCTAATTTTTTAATCTGCAGACAGAGAAAGCTGATGAAAAGATGAAGGGAAAATGTGAGTATGTCAGAATCTAATATTGGGTTCACATGTTGCACCCAAATAGACTTTGAGTTTTAGCTTATCATGATATAAATGTCTACTGTGATTCACCATAAATATGTTTTGTAGGTAGTTCTTAATTTATAACCATTTGTTTAGTGACTGTTCAAAGTTACAATGGCACTGATTCAACTTCCGGTTTCCAGCGGCAACGGACGTCTGCGGGGCTTTCTCCTGCCCCCAGTGCCCGAATCCAGCCGCCGCTGAG
>JAOYMU010000192.1:89133188-89147419 GCA_025802295.1 Psammodynastes pulverulentus | reverse complement strand
AGTACAGATAACCCATGTATTCTGGATACCATCGCCCACACAGAGAATGGGCATATCAGGTAGGACCAATGCCCTTTGTCATCAGAGTGTTGGTGACAGGGTGGCAGAAAGGCAATGACAGGGCAGTGGAGGCAGCCTTCCACAACAGTCCCAGTTTCTCATATGGCCTCTTGGTGAAATGAATTGCCCACCCCTGGCCTGGAATATAGTAACTGAAATAATTTATGACGCTTGTAATTCACCTGAATAACACAACTTTTTTAAAAGCTGCTTTTTAAACTGATTATTAGGCAGCTTTTGGGTGCAATTCATACTGTCATGTTTAAAACTGTTTATGATACAGGATTTGGTTATTCTTGGGATTGCCTCTTCCCAAAGATTTCTAGTCACTCCTTTAGTAGAGGGGATGGAACTCAAGCAATATTATAATTATTTATTTTGAGAAAATGGTTTTTCTGCTGCTGTTCTTTTCCTTTGAAACATTTTCTGGATGGGATCAGCACCCATTCTGTGAGTATTAAGAAATCTGCCCAAGACCACCTATTCCAAAAAATCTTCAGGAACAGATAGAATAGTAGGCTCCATCTATAAGAGGTGCAGTGGTTTTTTTAAATTTTCTTTTGTATTGCATTATGTTATTTCTTAACATAATGCAAAGGTTATTATTATAATTTATTGTGAATAATACATTTTTTCTTTACTGAAAATTGATTTATGCTGCTATTGTGACTTGTAATTGAAATGGTATTTCAGCACAATAAATAAATAATTAGCCTTCCAGAATGAGAAATGTCAAATTTGTTAATCAGAATGTTCCAATATTTCTTTAAAAACTCTACAAATTTAACAAAAACTAAGATAACATAAATTGAAGAATTTGCTCTAAACAATACAACTTTACTAAAGTTAAATTAAAACCCTAGAGAAATGCAGTGGATTCAAAATACAGACCAACATGGGAAAAATTGATTCCATGTAAGAATTCTTTTCATCTGAGTGAGGTTACTTAACAATAAAAGAATAGCAAATTTTATCCTGGTTGCTTAAATTACTTTAAAAAAATTGAAAACATCAGGAAAATAGCTTCAATATGGATTGTGAAAGTTTGAGTGCTTAGACAGAATGCTTTTTCTTATTTAATATTTTCACTTCCCTTTTTAAGATTGCTGAAACATTATAGGTAATTCTCAACTTACAACTGAGTGCTAAATGAGTGTTGGAAGTTACAAAGGATCTTCCTAGAGCTACTTACAGCCTGCTTTTAGAGTCATGCTGGCTATATGCACACATTGCCCTCATGTCATTGCACTTGGCAACCAGTTCACCTTTATGGCCATTTGCAGCATCCCACAGTCACAATATGCAATGATTTTGTCAATTTGCAGCATTTCTTTCTGGTTTCTAGCAAAAAAAACTACTTTCACTGGGCAAAATATATTTCTTTAGTGACAGCAGCATTAACTTAATGAACATTGTAAAAATGTTCATAACTTCAAATTCTGTCACCTTATGCCTTGTTTTGGACTACAATGATGTATAACTGTAACCCGAGGCTCAATTAGGGTCACAAATTGAGGATAACATATACAAAGTAAGGCAATGAAAATAATTTTAAAAGATGCACTAGTTTTGAGTTATTCGCTATATCCCAACCTTATGGTCATTCTTCTATTTCAAACTGGGTTGATATCTCTTAACCAGAATCTTATTGACAAAATAGATATACATGAACCTAAAAAAATTGAGAGAAACTTTCATTAATAAACCACAGTTGTGTGCAACAAATTGTTTTCAAAAAGAATCATTTTTATTGAATGTTTCCATTCCCATAGTTTCAGTAGCCTTGAGAAGCTAAACAAGTATTCCCTGCTCTGCCTGAACAAAGTGGCTACAAGAAAACTCAAAGTGTAATATCATGACTGTAACATCATTGCTTCTGTATCTAAAACCCAATACTCTCAATTATGTTCTACACCTTTCTTTATCCTCTGCCTAGACAAAAAGGGATATAACTTTTAGTTTAGTCTATAATGTGTATGAAAATATAACCATCAGTTTCACAAACTTGTCCCAATTGAGTAGATAACACCTTCAATGGACACCAAAATAGCTCATTATTTTGCACAATCTGTTCTCTGATTAAAAGACAGAAAACAGTCAAGGATTGGAGAATATCAGACAAAATGCAATGCTGCTTACAATTTGCCATGATAGTTCAATCCAGCTTTGACTTAATTTTAAAGTTATTTTAAGTCATATCTAAGTCATGTCTTTTTAATGCTATCATATCAAATTAAGGCACAACACATTCACAAAGGTAAGCTACTCTTTTGTCTCAGTCTTTATGTATATTTCTTTCCTTTATGCAAGAACTCCAGCTGTGAAATGCTGTGCAAATCTATTTTAGTTAGTATTTCAGTGAATAATTTGACTTAGGTGTTACCCTTAACAAGATGGAAACACTGAGACAAAGGGCTTCCAGTGAATTATATGGAGCTAATAAGAAAATGCTGCTTCACCAGTTTAGACAAAGATCAGTAGGGGAGATTTCCTCTTCTTGAGGAAGAAAAAAGATAATAAAAGGCTACTGAAAAAAATGAACAAAAGAATGTTTTTAATTTAAACAGCTAATGAATATTTAATTCTAAATATTTACCTCGCCATTGTACATTGTGTTGCCTTACACACATCCCTATGATTAAATAGTACTAGATTGTATTTGAATTGGTTTCTGGAAAGCTTCACTTCAATTTTTCAGGACAGCCAAGAAGAATCATCAGATAAGTTTTCTGACCTTTAGGTAATGCATTGTTGTTCTCGACAAACCGTAGCATAAGAAATAATAACTTGGTTTTTAATATTAGCATTCAGTTTTCTGTCAGGGTTATTTTTACTGATACTGCTTTACAAGAATGAACATGCTGTGTTTTGTAAGAGATCAAATTGTATCATTTTTATTAGAACACTAAATTCTACATCTTAGTATGAAGGATGGCTATTGCCAGAGGCAAAATTCTGTCTTTCTTTTTCCCATTCAACTTAAAATACTGCCCCCACAATATGAGTACATTGAATTTTACAATATATATATATATGTGTGTGTGTGTGTGTGTGTGTGTGTGTGTGTGTTTTCATAGATTTTTACAGGTATAGGTATGTAGGTTTTGGCATATTTGGATCTTGTCCGGGACATTTATACGGGACAAGACCCGAATACGCCAAAACCTATATATATAGTTACTTGAAATCCTACACAGGAAAAGACCCGAATACACCAAGACTTGCATACCTANNNNCTGTTTTTACCCTGCTGTGAACCGCCCCGAGTCCTCAGAGATGGGACGGTATATAAATTTGACAAATAAATAAATAATTAAATAAATAAATAAATAAATAAATAAATAAATAAATAAATAAATAAATCCAAGGAGATATCCACAAGAAGCTTCTAAAGATGCTTTCTTTGGGGATGAAAATGTGTATGTTTCAGGCTCAAAACTTGAAAACCATAAGGCAGAGATACAAGTTCATGGAGTATTTTAGGAGTAAACAGTGGTAATGCAATTTATACTTGCATGCAAAGGTCTTGTGTTATATATTTTCAAGATTGCATTGGAGGGATTCATTCTTTAAGCTAATCCATAATGGAGTTTACTTGATTTTGGCTTTGTGTGATATATGAGTCCAGTCACTTATATTATATAACTACTATTTATTACATCTTTTTCTTTCAACATATGATTAAAATAACCTAAAGTTGGAATGCTAAACCAGCATTGAAAAACAGTTATATAGTTTTAGAATACTACTTGCATTTGCTTTGTTTTTTCACAGCTATATAAATATTATTTCAACTGTCTTTCCCAGCATTTGCCTATTCTCCATTAAATTCTGTTTCTGGCACTCTGCTTCAGGCTTCATCATGTAAGAAATAAGCCTTACTGTTCGAGAAGACTTTTATAAATGAATACATTTGGAAATGTCACTTCAAAATTCCCTTGATCATTATGTGTCTACTTTATTTTTGCAACACCTAAATTTTATACAGCTAGTCCCCATTGAATGACCATGCATTCAGTACCCTTTGCAGCTATGCTACTTACAACAGGTCCTTCTAAATTGCAACATCCATGTGGTCATGTGATCACAATGCACACACTTGGCAACCAGTTGTCAACTATGATGTTGCAGTACCTCATGGTCATGTAATCATCATTTGCGATCTTCACTGTTGGCTTCTGACAAGCATAATCCATGGGGAAGATGGCAGACAGTTGCAATGCTGATCTGTGGGATGCTGCAACCATGCAAGATTTGCCTAATGACAACAGTTGGGACTGCCACAACTGCTATCATAAATTGGCATGGTCACATAATGTCACACTTTATGACTGTGTCATTATTCATGGAGGTACCATTCTCAATTATCATTTTTAAGCAAGGAATATCTGCCTTGGCTGATGAGGTTACAATATCTCCAGTCTGTCCATGGTTTATATTTGCTCTTTTTACCCTTTTACATTTTTACAAACATAAATTTGTAAAATTTGAGGAAGGAGGGGAGGTTGTGAAATGAATGGGAAAAGAACAGTGACAGCTAACAACAAAAGTTAGGGTTTATCTATTCCCATAGAATGAAGTCTAGGAACCATAAAGAAAGCTATAGTAGAACTTTATTTCCATGTCATCTATGTTCTCCTATGTTAGGTAGGGAACAATGGAAAGAACTTGGAAAACAGAACTGTCTCATGAACATCCTGTTCAGTAACCCCTAGGCTTAGTCCTCTAACCCGAGAGACAGTGGAGAATGCTAGTGTCAAATACAGCTTGATTGTCAGTGTAGATATATGTACTGTAAGATGAAAATGTGGTTTCATTTTCTGATTGTTTGGAAGGGAGAAAACCAGGGCTTTTTTTCTTCCGAGAAAGGTGCCGGAACACACACCCCCTCGTCACGCTAAAAAACCCGGAAGTGATAGCGTGCGATTGGTGGAGACGGACCACGTGATCCGGACTCCGAAAAGGATCCGGAACGCAGTTCCGCCCCGTTCCCACAGAAAAAAAGCGCTGGAGAAAACTAAGGGAACATAAATAACTTTTACGGAGAAATGAAAGGGGTAAAGCTTTTGGTAAATATGCTAAATATTTTGCTTTGCTTAATGTAAGATTACTCCCAAAACAATCCTGGTTTGAGCATTTAACTATTCAGAAGCTAGATTCTGTACTAATACCTTGCAGACTTTTAGTATCTTCAGAAACTGGTCTGAATGATGCCACATGTACAATCTCTTTAATAGAGGCAGCCAAACTGAAGATGTGATCTGATCTTGCGATGATAGCTCATGAAAAGGGATATCAGGAACTAGTGCCAGTGAAAACATTTACCTGAAACCAATCACTTTTAGCAACAAAAAGGCATTTTTCCTTCCTTGCATAGTATTAACAAACCTACCATCAACTAGATTTATTGCAAGGAAGTGGAGATTTTTTTTCATACGGCAGGATGAATTCATTTGTTATGTTTCCAAACACAAGAGAAGACCATGCAGTGTGAGACCTATTTGAGTTGGATCACATTTAATAATTTTAATAATTTGGGCCAGGCATGATTTGTTTCAATCATATTAGTATAAAATAAACTTTGAAAGTTTGCAAATATATTCCATTCAAAGACTGCTACAGTCAAATTATATCAAAAAAATTAGTGAAGCTAATGGCTGGAGTCAAAGCTTGGAGAAAAGATTAACCACTACAGCACTTTGACTGGCAGAAGCTCAAAACTGATTTGCAGACATTCCCTTTTCAAATTAAATCCCAACACTCTCCAAACTAAAAATGGACACAAATTATGTTCTGGTGGGAAAAAAGCATAAAATAATAGAAGCAGATTGACAGATGCAAACTGTATGTTTTTATGGTTTCTGGAGAATTCTTAACAGTGTGATATCAGATTGAAAGCAGGAATGTGTGTTTCCTCATCCCAAAACTCCATTGGACTAAAATATTGTCATGGTTATGTCATGATCTTCACACTATTTTGCTTCTTCAGTACAGAAAATATCAGAAGCCAGAAAACCTCACATAAGGAGACTCATATGCCATTAAATAATATGATCACAAAGCCTGTCATTCCTCTTACTATAATTTCAGAAAGAAACTGTAGTAAAGTCTTTAAAATCTATATCGGCATCTATGGATGTAAAAATGGTCACATTTCTTTATGGATGCTATAAACGCTTTATGTCAGTTAAAAAAATTCTAGGATTTTCTCTGAATTGTTTACTGAAAGTGAATCACTGTATTTTTCTGAGACCCAGCAGGGAAAAAAAACAAATATAAGAAAAGACAAGTGAGAGTATCACCTGCTTCATGGAGAAATTGATGTAAAATTATTTTTCAAAGAAAAATGCTATTAAAACAATGAAAGGAAGGACGGAATACATCACACATAATTCCTGGAAAAATGATCCAATGAAAAATAAGATTGTTTCATATTATAGAATTTCACTGTTAGTCCAAAGGAAATGGGGATGGGGGAGAAAGGATAATTATGAAAGAAACCTTTGGCTGAAATCTCGAATGGAAGCAATCCTGCTAAGTGAGAAGATTACATTACATTTTTTCTCCAGATTCTCCAATTCCCTAAATCTGAGATATTCAATAGCACAAATTCTTCCATCTAATTGTGGAACAGAAGCTAGCAAAGAAGGCACTGGGGTGGGGGAATGCATGTGCCAAGAGCAAGTTTGGAGAAATTGGTTCAGATGCAGTTCAGTTTAAAGGAGATGGCAAATAAGTCACTAATGTCTCAATTATTTCTTATGGGGGGCAAAAATAATACAAATGATGCACCTCCTAATTTCTAGTCCAAAAGACATAAATAATACAAATATATTTTGTAGCTAATGACCTCTACTTGAGATGAGACACACTCATCCTGAGCTGAAAGATATTTCATCTATGCTTGGATTCAGTTATCAGAAATATCCTGTCAGATATCACTGGACAATTCACAGTGGGGAAAAAAAGATACTTACCCATTAACTTCAAGGATACACCATTTCATTAGGATATCCTATTTGAATTAAGTGTGTCACTTATATTTATCTATCTATCTACCTATCTATCATCTATCTATCTATCTATATCTATCTATATCTATCATCTATGTCTGTCTGTCTGTCTGTCTGTCTGTCTGTCTGTCTGTCTATCTGTCTATCTATCTATCTGTTTATTTTAGCTACAGATCACACAAAAGTGACTATGGGTAATTATGCATTAAATTACAATTGCAAAACAAACAAGAATATCCTTTGTTTGTACAAAGATATGTTTCAGGCCAAGAATATATCTATTTTAATTTAGACATATTAAAAATAATTATATTAGCCGCAAAGTATTTAGGTCTGAAGAAAAATTATGTGCTGCATGGATGCCTTTCAACACCAATGAACTAAGCATGATTCACTCAGCCTTGGATTGTGACCAGTGCCTTCTGTGCAGCTAAAAATAATGTTTTAATGATATGTAAGAAACTGAGAAATATATATTTATGGATATGTGTCCTGAATTTTAAATTTTGTTGCATTTTAAAAGATAATTTGCATTTTTCCCAAATAAGCATCAAAAAGGTCTTGTTGATCATTAATGACATTGTGACTAACTTCTCTGATAAATCATACGTAAAATACAAGTCTTAAAGAAACTGCCTGGATTCAGCTTTAAAATTCCACTAAATGGAATTTTGAGAGTTTGAATTAGTCAGTTTATCAGAAGGCTGGCTGCAATGTTGTGAAATTATTAAAACATTGCAATTATATCAGTAGAAAATTCATAGCTCAGAAGTCCTGAGCTATACATATGTGAAAATTGCCAAAAGCTATCTATCATAACATGTTTATCAATAAATCTCAATTTAAAAAAAAAATTTCTTATATTGACAAAGTTATAGCTTTTACATTGTTCCACAAACCAAAAAGTAAATTAGTTTGAAAGAGTAGGAATGAATGTATTAAATGTGGAGCAATCCCACCTTCTCAAATGTCTCAAATTCTCAAATATTTGAAATACTCCACACAATTAGTTCAAAAATAGATTTTCTGTCCCTTTTTTTCCTTGATTATTCTGTTAAAAATTCTATAATATAGCTGTAAAAATGCTAGATCAGAATCAGAATGGCTTTAAGTTGAAATCCCAGTTAACCATAGAACTAACTTGGACCTGTGGAACAATTAATATCTCTCAATTCTATCCATCATTTATGATTTCTATTTTGAATACAGAATGAACTTTGGATAAAACATGCAATTTAATGTATTCACAAGCTATGATTTCATTTTTTAACCTTGAGGTCACATAATATATTTGCAACTGTTGACATAAAAGCACAATGGGAAGTGCAAGAAAGGGGTGGCTCTAAGAAAAGAAAGTTATATCTTGCTCCGAGGCATAAAATGATTTTTTTTTTAATTGAAAGATCTATGCCAAGATTGCTGGAAGCCATTCTCTGGGGTCCTGTGAAAAAGGACTCGTAAGTTAGACTGCCAATAAATATAACTTGAGTTTCCATAGTACTTTCTGTGCCTTATCTTCCATCAATATCTGCTGCTCCCCAGGCTTTAACTCAGCAGGTCATCTTTGGGTGCCATCTTATTACTGATATACTCCTGGATAATGTCTATTCCATCAAGAACAGTGGCTTTAACACTTAACATAACACCCTAACTCCTTTCCAGATGGTCTTTGCATGTTGTGTCTGGTAGAGGAATTTAGATTAAGGGATGAGCTGGAGCATGAATACAAACAATCACACTATTATTAAGATGTCAATCCATGGTGGCACAGTAGTTAGAGTGCAGTACTGAAGGCTACTTCTGCTGCCCCCCTGGCTCAAGGTTGACTCAGCCTTCCATCCTTCCAAGACCAGTAAAATAAGGACCCCGATTGTTGGGGGAAATATGTTGACTCTGTAAACCGCTTAGAGAGGGCTGTAAAAGTATTGTAAAGCAGTATACAAGTCTAAATGCTATTGCTATTGCTATTCATGAAACCAAGTTTGAAATACATATTAGAATCTAAAGCAGCTAAACTACTGTAATTTATTTATATAGAAATTCTCTTTAAATCACAGTCAATAACTTTATCGTATAGTACATATATATGAGATATAGCATTGATATGAGGGTGTAATATATTTGTGTAATGTTACATTCGTAAATAGTACAGTATATATTGTGTGTCATTATAGACACAAGATAAAGTTATTGACTGTGATCTAAAGAATTGTCTACATAAACAAACGTATAGTAGTTTTATATTCATGTGTATATCATTAGGATTATTTTTTTGTTTGAAAAATAAATGCTAAACTCATTCTCAAGATAAATTCACCTCAATTTAGCTCTTTATATTCTAATATGTATTTCAAACCTGGTTTCATGGATGGATATCTTAATAATAGTGTGATCATTTGTATTCATGCTCCAGCTCACTCACCTTTAGGGACCCTTGGGTTCATTATTACTCTAGCTAACAAGGTTCTAGTTTCTCAACATCAGTTCCTTATTTAGTTCCAATTTGTAGCATCATAACCTTTGCTTAACCTTGGCTAAAGAGAAATCTCCTTGTTCTTCTCCATGGAAAAGGTTTTTTCTTCAACTGCTTTTTAACATGTCTAGATCAGCATTATTGTCTGAATTTTATGGACCTTGGAACAAAATAACATTGGTCAGCTTCCTGAATTCAGAAATAGAAAAAATAGAGAAAATGCATGAAACAATGTTGCCTACTAGATCTTGGGCATTTTAAAGAATTCCAAGGAATGTAAGAGCATCTGATTTGGGACCTCCAGTTCTTCATCTGCCAGCTTTTTTTAAACCAATAGCATTTGAAAGGCGCCCTCCTATGTGTCTTCTGGAACTGATTTGAATTAATAACTTGTATTTAAATATTTTCAATGAAATAACTAAATGAGATCCATGCAGTTCCAAGCCTGGTGGCATTCTGGAAGTCCTTAAAGGGCTTCCTGTTTTTCCAGGCTTTAGGCTGGGATGGATCAAGCCTCTGGTAAATTGCATGCTGTGATGTGCTGGAGCCAACTTGAGAGCAGAACTGAGCCAGTATGTCTAGTGTGCCTGTTAGCTGTTAGGTCACTAGCAATGTGCCACAGCAGTGATTATGGATCTGGTAGAGCTGGTGGATATACATTTATCAGCTTACCATTAAGTGTATGTATGTTGCTATTGGGCAGATTCTCCATTTTGTTAATTGTTTTTTTTTTTAATTTGGCTTGTATATTTTTATTCTGCGAACTACCTGGAACAAAGCCATTGGGGAACAAGGCTATATATAAAATCATCTGCATGCAATTTATTGTGCTTCAGAATAAGAAAAGAATCCTTAGGACATAGTCTGAATATTTTCAGACTGTAAAGATGCAGCCATTTTGCTGAGATTGAGTAGCATGTGAATGATGCCTTACAGCATTATAATGAAGAGCAAGATTTAAGTATGATAGATGTATAAATGTGTACATAATATTCTACAGGATTTGAGGGCCTCTAGATGCTGTAAGTCTATAATTTTCATCATCCCTCAACATCTGGCCAAACAGGAAGTTGGAGTTTAACAACATCTGGGAGAACACAGTTTCCCTAACATTAGCTTTCTCAACTAACTATACTTTAAAATGTTCTGATGCCATGGATAGATTTAGGCAGGTCCATTGGAACTGTTGTGGTTTTCAAGCTATTGCTTTTTCAGAAGAACTTGGATGGGCAGTTAGGAAAGGCAATGATTGGAGATATATTTTTTCTCACTGTAGCCCTCTACAATAACAAGTACTGACCTTCATTGTTTTTTAATAAGCTGGAGAAAATTAGCCTTAGAAACCACATCAATTTTTTCATCTTTATCCCTCTAAAAGAAAAAAAAATCAGTTCAACAAATGCTTGTATAAACTGATAGAAAAATGGAGAGTTTGTCTAATGGCTTGGAAAACATTTTTAAACCACAATGGCAGAAAAAATATAGCCTCATACATTGGACTAAGGCTTTGATAAACCACACAGAAAAGTTTTCAGACATTTATTAAGTGACTCATTACCTTGCAAAATCCCTAAGTAAATCATAGGCCATGAAATCATTTTGTCAAAACAACTGGTGAAAGGCTATAATAATCTTGAAACTCTATATAAGTTCTAGCTGCCACTAAAGGTGGCAATTTAAATATCGTATTTTCCCATTATTAGGTTAAATCTTTTCTGCAGCTGTGAGTTATGAGATTTCCTGGCTTGTCAGAAGACATGTGAGAAGCTGTGAATGCTTGTCAAGTCTGAGCAGTTATTTACATTTTAGATGAAAAATCAGAAATATGACTGTATTTATGTTGGGAATATACCTATCAATCATTTCTTGAGACATACTAATTATATACACACATAAGCCTTAATCAGTCACATTCAATTCATATTTATATATTTTCCATTTATTTCAATAGACTAGCCCTACTCTCACAAATGTATTTTCACAATAATCCACAAACATAATTGCTTATCATTTTTGCTGTACAAAGGATTACACACTTTTAGTAGAATATCCATTACAAAACTAAATCAGCAATATTATCTTTCCTGAAATTGGTCTTTTATAATCCACAGTGACCAAGTAATAGAGATCATGGGAGCAGCAGTACTTCTCCAGATATATCTAGAGACCAAAGGCTTATTAACCTATATATTCTTAAATGTTGTTGAATACCAAGAACTTTTTCAAATGAAACTAATATCTTTTGAAAAGTGTCTTCATTGTAAGCAAAAATTGCTGATGCACATTTATACTTGTCAGAAATTTTGATTAACATCTGTGGAATGCTTTTTTTAAATTGATTTGGGAATATCACTCCATATAAACCCACGTTATACTGAATAAGCAAAAAGACACAATCTAAGACTGTAAACAGACATCCGTTTCATCCAATGTCATTCATTTATCTATGCACTTCTACTTTTGTCACAGGAACTTGGAGATATTCGATTCACTTCAGTAGGATTTCTACCGGCAATTTAGTTCATGGTCATATCTGTTGTTTTAAGAAAATAATCTTGGTTATTTTAGGGAATGAGTAAACAATCTAGGCCGCATGCTATCATAGCTTCACCTGCAACATCCATTTCTAGGCAGAAGTCCCAATGTTGATATAACCTCCTGTCCTGAGGCTGCTAAATTATGCTATTGCTCAATGAGACTTCTTATAGTCCAGCCATCACTAGGAAAACATTAAACAGACCTTTTTCAGTGGTTTCACTCAAACTGTGGAATGTTGCTTCATTCCACTAGTGAGCATTTTTATTCGGCCAAAGTATGGCATTTTGAAAATTGTATATATTTGAATAACTGAACGGATAGTATTTGCTTCTTTTTTATATGTATATTTTAAAAATATTATATTTTAAAGTATTTATTTTTATTTTTATTTAATATTATTACTTATGATCATACAGAAAAAGATGACAAATAAGTTCAAAAACTATATGTATGATTCTCTGTAGTTCAACAAAACAAATAACTGAAGAAATTGGATTTATTTATTTATTTTATTTTATTTGTCAAGCATATATGAGAAAAACAAGCACAGATATGAACATAACATATAAATATATAACTATAAACAAGTACAAGACATTAGGACAGGGATGCACATTGGTGCTCTTATACACGCCCCTTACAGACCTCTTAGAAATGGGGTGAGATCAACAACAGACAATCTAAGATTAAAGTTTTTGGGTTAGGGGAAGAGACCAGAGAGTAAGGTAGTGCATTCCAGGCATTTACAACTCTTTTGCTGAAGTTGTATTTCCTGCAATCAAGTTTAGATTGGTTTACTTTGAGTTTGAATCTATTGTGTGCTCGTGTATTGTTGCAGTTGAAGCTGAAGTAGTCATTGACAGGTAGGACATTTTAGTAGATAATTTTATGTACTACGCTTAGGTCAGATCAAAGAGGACGTAGTTCTAACAATACCTAAACAGTTGGGTAGATTAGGATTTTTTAAAAAAAAATCCTTGAAAATCTCACTGTAATAGTTATCTCTTTACTGTTGGCCAATGAACTACATGGATACCTTGAGTCAATCTCAACTCTAATAACTCTTTGCCTTTAACTAGACAGCAGTATGCTCTGGCAAGAAAGGTTTATTTTACATAGGAATATGCATGCGTGCACATGCACGCACACACATAGATTCATCATAATTTCATCAGAGAGAAAATCATAATTAATCAGAACATTGAAGTTGGAAATCCTTTGAAAATGTTTGGGTCAGAAGAAAAAGAAACAAGAGTAATAATGACTTAGCCAGAAGTTAGAAAAAGGAACAAGGGTCCTGCTATCTGGACATGGTCTTCACAAATAGAGTAAAATCACTGAAGAAATGAAAGTGACTAGAAGCTGTGGAAAAGCAATCATGTTATCCTTGAACTTATAATAACCAGGTGATGAGGTCCTGAGAAGAGACAGGCCTTTATACTGGGCTTTTGAGGAGTGGATTTTAATGAACGTTAGACCCGAAAGGAAAGCCAAACAGAGTACAAGCCATTACAAGAAGAAAGTGGTGACTTGATAATAGAATACCAGAAACCTGCTACTCTACTGCAAATGATCCCAAGCCCTTGTAAGAAAAAAGCAGAGCTAAATACAACCAAGCACAAGAAACTTCTTAACTCTGGCATCAATTAGCTGGGCTAGATCCTAAATTTAACATCTCCCCAATGTTCTCTCTCTCTTAGCCCAGGTTTTGAGTCCTTTATGGAAGCTGTTTCACAGGATAGATGCCCCTATTTTTAATCTCCTACATTGAATATGCCGGTAGTAGAGCTCTACTAGTCAACATTATGCTATAGTGCAGGAGGGAACTGAAGCTTAAGATGGACAGAGAAGGAATAACAGATAACATGTACATGGGTGCATCTGAACTAGACTGTTGTTTCTCTGTGTCATATAATAATTTATGTGGGTATGTGGGTATATGCATATTTATTTATTTGTTTGTCATGTATATATTGTAGGTGGTGGTCCTTTGAGCCTTGGCGGCGCAGAGGTTAGAGTGCAGTAATTGCAGGCTTTTGCTTACAGCCAGCTGCCTGTAATTTGGCAGAACGAATCTCACCAGGCTCAAGGTTGACTCAGCCTTCCATCCTTCCGAGGTGGGTAAAATGAGGACCCAGATTGTGGGG